>ML660772.1:4702452-4852344 GCA_007570785.1 Antilocapra americana
GGGGGGATCCGGAGGGGAAGCATATGTAAACCCATGGTGATATCATGGCAATGTATGGCAAAAACAATAAAAAAAAAAAAAAAGAAGAAGAGACATAAAAACTGGAAGAAAGAATCAAAAGGAAACACTGGAAGTTTAAACACTGGAACAAAAATGAAAAATACATTTGTGAGCTCAATGATAGACTGGATAGGACCAAGGAAAGAATCAGTGAGCTAGAAGAGATATCAATAGAAACTTCCAAATCTGAAGTGCAAAGAGAAAAAAGAATAGAAAAGATGGAATGCAATACTTTCACACAGGGCAACAATTCCAAAAGTATATTTGTGATGAGAATATCAGAAAGAGATAAAACAAAACAAAATAAGTACTTGAAATAATAATGGCTGGGAGTTTTGCAAAATTAATGACAGATCTCAGAGTACAGATGCAGGAAATTTTGAAAATAGTTAAACTCATTTTCTAACTATTTTATTTCTTATGTAATTTTCTTAAAAATATGCTTATGAGGTAAACACTATTGTCACCATCTCACAGAGAAAATCTCTGAACTTAGAGAAGTAATGTGCAACTACAAGGAAACCACAACACAAGTGACCTTGTTACTTCTAGCCTTACAATTATATTTTAAATTGATGTTACTTATGGTTAGTGATTTTCCTTGTGACTTTTCTCAAAATGACTCAATACTGACTAGTCATTTAAGACTTTTAATACCTAAAATTTCAGAAAACTAAAAATACTCAATAATATGTTTCATTTTTTCTATAAGCATTTTCAGATTTATTTCTTATGTTTATAATTTGTGGATTTAGGAGTTTAAAAAATAGTGCATATGAAATTCTTCACACTGCTTTTCAACTCTTTCAATAAATCATTTCATAGAGACACAAATTCTGAACATACAATGAAATATTAAAAAGAACTAAATTGCTTTTTATCACTGGAGAGTGAAAATGTGCCTCATATACTTTGGGCTCCAAATTTGTAGAGATGTGGGTTTTGAAGCAAAGAGAAATATTTGAAAATAAAGTTATCCTGGCTACATACAGGCCATTTAAGAACAAAAGCTTCAGTCTGTTTGAATGTCTCATACGATTCAGAACATCCCATTTCTTCTTTATAAAGGCCATTTCTACTCTTGTATACGGTAATAAATAATTATTTCTATAAAATGTTTATTGAATAAAAATAGGCTAGGGATAAATACCAACAAAATGTCTGGCAGTTTAGGATTAAAGAATGAGAGCATTTACAGTGTGACCATTATCAGCATTTCTATGAAATCTTTCTTATGAATTCTGACAAAAAGCTAAATTGATCCATATCCTCTAGAAGAAGAAAGATAAACTAATGAGGACACAAGTGAAGGAAAATTGATATCAGGTCAGAAAAATAAAAAAAAAAGAATAAAGGAAGCATTTGGTTGGAATGTCTTCAGACTTCTCTTGCCACAATTGGCGAATCAAATGAGACCTCAAATATTTACATTTTCAAGAGTCTGGAAGTACTTCAATAGTATTTTTTATATGTAAAATTACCAGATACAGTATTTCCTAAATCCTCCTGGTGAACTTTCATTTAGTGTATTTAGAGATTTAGTTACCTATTACCGAAGATTTTTTTTTTTTCTGCTTAAAATTATCAGGTTGTGTATGTGGAAAGTACTTTCAAGACAGTTACTACATCAGGTAAATATATTTGGAAAGATGGTTAGTGAAATTAGAAATGCTAAATAATAGAGCTAAAGGCAGAGAAGGCAATGGCACCCCACTCCAGTACTCTTGCCTGGAAAATCGCATGGATGGAGGAGCCTGCTAGGCTGCTGTCCATGGGGTCACTAAGAGTCGGACACAACTGAGCGACTTCACTTTCACTTTTCACTTTCATGCATTGGAGAAGGAAATGGCAACCCACTCCAGTGTTCCTGCCTGGAGAATCCCAGAGACAGGGGAGCCTGGTGGGCTGCTGTCTATGGGGTCACACAGAGTCAACATGACTGAAGCGACTTAGGAGCAGCAGCAGCAGCAGAGCTAGAGGAAATTGACAGAATGATTTGAGGATTACTGTGAAATCTTCATTTCCTTGAGTACCTTCTTCAACATGACACACTCACCGCTAAAATCAGTAACATATTTACTGAATAAACTTTGGGACTAAACTCAGTATGTCTATGAGAAAGTTGCATTTAAAATGCCTGAAAACTCGCAGCAGTGGGACTATTCAATCTGTGCTGGGATAAGAAAGTCAGAGGCTATGCTAGTAAGATGCTAGGGAAGGTTAGGCTTTTCCCCAAATGGCAGAGAGTAACAACAACACAAATACTATATGTCTCATAAGCATTGTGCCAAAATTGTTTTTTAGTTTTTAGTTTTCTCTGGATCAGTGGATGGGAATTTTAGTAAAACAATATTCACTAATACAAAACTAATGACTTAATGTAATTAGTGTAGTAATATTGATAAAACAAACACACTAATAAGAATTCAAACATACCTTAACTTTTCATATTAAGATATTTACACACACACACATGCATCCCATCAATACAGGCTATTAGGCTCCAACTAAACAGTTCAAAAATGTGCGAATCATTTTCAAGGTAATCTCTAGAATAGGAATTCACTAGATCTTAAGAGGAAATTTATCTTGTGGTATTTAAAATATGTATTCCAACACATAATCTGATATTGCACCATCATTAAATAATATATCTACAAAGATTTTACACACTTAAGATCATAGGAAGACTTATTATAAACATTAAAAATAAAAGCAAATTAAGCAGCTGTCTAAGATATTTAAATACTTCCCATTTGATGATAATATCATCACTGAATTTGATCCTGTAAAATGAAACAGATGGCAAAAATAAATTGCTAATACCAACACATATGAGTAAAAGGTTAATTGAATTACTCCATTATCAATTCAGAAAACAAATATGCAATACCAGACTCAAAACATTAGACATAAGTCAAGATTCTTTTTCTTTATAGTCAATTCAACTAGTGTGGTTACATTAATTATAATGAGCTTAGCTCCATTAGAAATGAACATTTAAAAGATTAGTTCATTTGAAAAATCAAATGTTTTTTGACCTCTTAAAGGAGCATGTTATGCTCAGGACATTGCAAATGACCTTCAGATATACTTTCAATCACTTAATATGATTAAAGAGCAATCCTTAGCCAATGATGTGGCAATTTGTTGATTTGCTCCCTGTGAAAAAGCTTAAAAATATTCCAGCCTGGAAAGCTCTCTGACACCAGAAATAATACTGAAACTGTTCAAAACTGTAAGATGATGGTGGTAATGTGACTGGCTCTACTCTACCATGGAGAAGGCAATGGCACCCCACTCAAGTACTCTTGACTGGAAAAATCCCATGGACGGAGGAGCCTGGTAGGCTGCAGTCCATGGCGTCGCTAGGAGTCAGATACGACTGAGGACTTCACTTTCACTTTTCACTTTCATGCATTGAAGAAGGAAATGGCAACGCACTCCAGTGTTCTTGCCTGAAGAATCCCAGTGATGGCGGGGCCTGGTGGGCTGCCATCTCTGGGGTCGCACAGAGTCAGACACAACTGAAGCGACTTAGCAACAGCAGCCACCACTCTATCAAAGATGTGAAAACAAATAAGCAGAGAAAACCAACCCCATGTCACAAATTTCAGTGCTACAGTTAGTAAACATCTTACTTTCCACATTTGCATATTTTCCTTTTCCATTTTGCCATTTCCTTCTCCAATGCATGAACGTGAAAAGTGAAAGTGAAGTCAGTCACATCAAACTCTTTGCGACCCCATAGACAGCAGCCTACCAGGCTCCTCCGTCCATGGGATTGTCCAAGAAAGAGTACTGGAGTGGGGTGCCATTGCCTTCTCCCCTGTGATAATGACTGATACCTAATTGTTGGTTTAAGTGATTTTCAAATAAATAATTATTTATGTTTTTAGGTGCATCAAACTCTAGAATACTTAGCAGTATTGTGTGTGTGTGTGTCTGCGCTCAGTTACTCCCAACTCTGCAACCTCAGGGACTGAAGTCCACCATGTTCCTCTATCCATGGAATTTCCCAGACAAGAATACTGCAGTAGATTGCCTTTTGCTTCTCCAGGGGATCATACTGACCCAAGGATTGAACCTGTGTCTCCTGCATTGGCAGGCAGGTTCTTTACTGCTGCACCACTTAGGAAGCCTACTTCAGCAGTACTGTATGATCATGTTAATCAAATTGACTTCCCAATACCTTTCCCAAGCTCCACATTCACATTTTGGAATTACTAATGGACATTATATAATGGAACTTCCCCAATGGCTCATCAGGTAAAGAATCCACCTGCAATGCAGGAGACACTGGAGATGTGAGAGACACGGGTTCATTACCCAGGTTGGGAAGATCCCCTGGAGGAGGAAATGGCAACCCACTCCAGTATTCTTCCTTGGGAAATCCCATGGACAGAGGAGTCTGGAGGGTTGCAGTCCATGGGGTCACAAAGAGTCAAACACAACTGAGCGACTACACACACATATAAATACCTCAGCTGAATCTCAAACTTGAAGCTAACTAAACTAAAACATACTACTCCCCCCCACACACACACCAAATAAGCTGTATTCCTTTAGTGTCCTAGGGTTAAATCTTTAGTCACTCACCATGAGTTTCCCAGCTGAAATAGGCCTAAAAATAAATTTGTTCAGTCCATTCTACTTCTCAAAAATTTTGATTTGGTTTCTACAATGTGTCCTGGATTAACTGGAACCACATTTTCTCTTCTTCATGAACTTTTACTTCCAACCACCATAATTTTTGCATAAAGTGTTTTGTAGTTTTTCACTCCTAAGCTTTCCTCAAAGTGCTCTTTCTAAGTGGAAAATTATCTTTCTCTTTACCTCTATACCTTTGATTTGTAATCGTACCACTCTTTTACTATCCATCTAAAATGTCACTGTCAGCTGGCCATTCATCTCTTCAGCTCTAAGTAGTTACTATCCAAGTTTTTATTATGTCAGAAGCTCTGAATACTCTACTTGCATTATAAGGGTAAAAAGCTATGCTTCTGCTCTGCAAATCTTACAATTTAATAAGAGGGTATATATATGAAAATACAAAACTGAAGCACAACACGTCTTATCATGTTAAATAATTATTTCAAAGGACTATGCACTAAATCTAATCAGGAAGACACTTAGTTCTCAAACTTTTTATTAATTTCAGCAATGTCTGACATATTACAAAGATGTTTTTCCAAAACAACAAGCTTGTAGATGCTGTATATATTTTGTTCTAAATCACACAGGTATTGTTCCAGGGGATATTTTTAGGGAGACCATCAGTAGGGATTGGCAAAATACAACACATATGTGAGAAGCCTAGTATTATTTTTTTTAGTCCATTCCATTATTACAAATATTTAGATAACCACACAATTATAGGAAGAAATATGTGACAAAACTGAAAACTCTTTTTCTGGGAATCCTACATTAATATCTTTAGTTGGACTATATCTCTCTTTCTTTCATATTACATAGCAATTTGTTTTACTACACAATTACCTTGGCTTTTCTTTCCTCTCTTAACTGCAAACTCCTAGGAGAAATAACCAGCCACCATCATTTATAGCAACAACTCTTGTTAAAATCACCAAACACGCTTTTCTCTTCTCTGTCCTTATTTCATTTGGTCATTCAGGAGCTATTATTAGAGTAAGTATTGCTTACTTATTATAGTAATTATAAGTATTTATTATAGTAATACTTCCTCTTCTTGGCACTATTATCTGTTGACCTTGCTGGAAGTATTTTTCTTATCTTCTCCTTTTCACTGATTTATTACTTTTTTCTACAAAATATTTAATATTCTTGATTTTGCTGAACTCCTTGTTCTTTCTCTTCCTCCTCTCTCTCTTTCAGTCTCTCATTCTCTTCCTATTAGGTCATTTTCTTATGGGCTTCTATATATCCTTATGGCTGATGATTAAAAAATTAAAAAACTTTCTAGCATCCACATTAAATATGTAATGTATTTGCTGTCTCCACCGTGATGTCTAACAAAATACCAGCATTTAGATGGTTAAAGAACTCTTTTCTCCTCAAATTACTCTCAAATTTCCATTCTGCACTGTCTCATCAAAAAGAATTTTTATCCAACCAGTTTTTCATGCACAAATATATTCTTTCTTGTGTCTCTTACTTTTTCTAGTCATTCCCCACTCTCTGTGTTCAATTCATGAAAAATTTATCAATTCACCCCAAATTTAATCTTAAAAATATACCCTTGTTTGTTTTATATATATACAGCTCTACCATTTTAGTATTGTTACCATCATTGCATATGTGTATGGATCAAGTGCATCTTAACTAATCTCCTTGCCTCTTTTTTGCTTCTCTCCAATTGATTATTTGAACAATGGCAGAAGTTACTGTCAATATAAATTAGAATATGACTAATGCTCTTTAAAACAAATCCCTTTAATGGCTTCTCAGTGCAATCAGAAAAAAAAAAAAAAAAATCCTAACTCTATTCCAAGGCCTATAAACTACTGAGCACCGAAAGACTGATGCTTTTGAATGGTGGTGTTGGAAAAGACTCTTGAGAGTTCCTTGGATGATGGGAAGGAGATCAAACCAGTCAATCCTAAAGCAAAGCAATCCTGAATATTCATTGGAAGCACTGATGCTGAAGCTGAAGCTTCAATATTTTGGCTACCTGATGCAAAGAACTGACTCTCTGGAAAAGACCCTGATTCTGGGAAAGATTGAAGGCAGGAGGAGAAGGGGATGACAGAGGATGAGATGGTTGGATGGCATCATCAACTCAAGGGATGTGAGTTTGAGCAAGCTCCGGGAGTTGATGATGGACAGGGAAGCCTGGCGTGCTGCAGTCCATGGGGTCACAGAGTCAGACACAACTGAGCAACTGAACAACAAACGGTTGAATAACTTGTCCCCATCCAAGCATTTTCCTTCTCTTTTGTGCCAGTTTATTATTGCACATCTTCAAAGACATGAATTACTAACCTCTGCTGTACATTCTTGTTAAGAATATGTGCATAGCAGGTAGCCATGGATAGTAAAGATATCTCATTCCCTTAGAGCTGATTTCCATAATATTCCAGAGTCATGAAGAAAATGTCTCTCTCCAGAACATGGGGATAAACAAATTCACCAGCAGTCCCTAAACAATGTTGAGCTTTGTAATATTCTTTCTAATACTCTAATATTCCTTTCCTGTGGCACAGCTCACTGAATACGGGGAACATTTGACCCTTAGCACATTGCTTGGTGGGAACTGACACTTATTCTGGCTCCTGTTACTACTGTGGGTAATAAAGCTGTCTTTTGTCTCAAACCCAGGAGTCTTATGTCTTCTGCTGTACCTATACAATCTGGCAGACTAATTTGTTAGCTTGCAAGTAGGTTAAAAATCTCAGATGCCTTCTCACTACCTGACTTCACAATTTTCTCTTCATCACAGTATCTAAATTTCAGTTTCACAAACAACTATTTTTTTAATATGTTCAGTATATTTGTACATGGTTTCTTTTCAGCTAGATTTCCGCTCCCCACCTCCGCCCTCTGTTTAACATATTTAACTCTGCTTTGGTTTTAGTTTAATGATATCACCTCAGATGGCTCTTCTCTAACAATCTTACCTAAATTGTTATTATTTTATTTTACCTATTTCAAATCACGTTCACGACTCTACTTCACAATTCTTTTTCCCATTTTTACTCTTACTGTAGCAACAATTAGCATGAGAAGCAAACAAGGTCAGGAAGCTACTTTAGCTTCTTTACATCACATCCCCCAACAGAGTCTGACATTCACCAATAACCCAATCCTGTGATGGATGATATAAATTATTGTAAATGCTAAATAGATGCTTATAATTTTTATGTCAGTTTTGATCGAAATCAAATATATAGTAATGAAATTAATTTTGAAAAAACTGTAAAATATATTCTGATTGGATTTTATATAGTATACATAATAGAGTATATTTCTAAATTGTTAGTAATAAATAAATGTGTTTCCTTCAGCTAGAAATTAACTGACTCTTTTTGTTAGTTTTATAAGGATTTTACAATGGAAAATTTACAATATCAAGTCTCTTGTTTACCAAGAATTTAATATTTCATTTGTTAAATATTTTTAATTAATGAAATTAAGATACCTTGATTTTCTATCATGCCAATTTATCATTATAGCAAAATAATTTGGTTTTATCATATGTGGCATATATTCAAACTATCAGTCATAGTTAACATTTAAATAGAGCTTCCTATGTATCAGGCATTGTAATCACATTCTTATTTACATTTAACAGAAACCTTGTTTATAGGTGCTCTAATAATCTCTTCTGAACACAGTTTGAAACTAAGATTATCATTTGATTTCCCTACCCCAAGTTGGCTTTGCATCTACCAGAAACTAAGATTACCAAAGGATTTACAATCAAATATCCATGACTGTATGAATCTGGGCTCTGTTATCACAGATGACCTAATTATGTAGATACAGTAAAAGAGGAGGAAAAGATAAGCGATATCTAGGCAACAAAGAAAGTATACTTAGTGAAACTTAAAGGTAAATATCTACCCTTACTGCTTTAGAGATGTAGAAAAGTTCTAACCTCATGTTAAAAAAATACTAATCCCAAATGACTATTTGCAGCTCATCATAACATTACCCCAGAATCTGCATTTCCCAGTTCCTCCACAGCCATTAAACACCTTCATGTCCACAGCTTGATTACAGCTGACCGAGCAGTCCACTTGCAGGACTTGTTGTTGTTGTTGTTGCTCAATTAAAAAGTTGTGTCTGACTCTCTGTGAGCCCATGGACTGCAGCATGCCAGGCTTCCCTGTCCATCACAACTTCTGGAGCTTGCTCAAACTCATGTCCATCAAGTTGGTGATGACATCCAACCATCTCATCCTCTGTCATCCCCTGCTCCTGCCTTCAATCTTTTCCAGCATCAGGGTCTTTTCCAATGAGTCAGCTCTTCACATCAGGTGGCCAGAGTACTGGAGGTTCAGTTCAGCATCAGTATTTCCAATGAATATTCAGGGTTGATTTCATTTAGGATTGATTAGTTTGATTGCCTTGCTGTCCAAGGGACTCCTAAGAATCTTCTTCAGTACCACGATTTGGAAGTATCGATTCTTTGGCCTTCAGCCTTCTTTATGGTTTAACTCTCACATCCATACATGACTATTAGAAAAATCATAGCTTTGACTAGATAGAACTATGTTTGGAAAGTGATATCTCTGCTTTTTAATACATTGTCTAAGTTTATCATAGCTTTTCACTTCCACTGTTTCCTCATCTATTTGCTATAAAGTTATGGGAGCTGATGTCATATCTTAGTTTTTTGAATGTTGAATTTCAAGTCAGATGTTTCAGTCTCTTCTTTCACCCTCATCAAGAGGAAGACAGACAGAAGAAGCAAGAACTACAATCCTACAGCCTCCAGAATGAAAAGCACAGTCACAGAAAGGTAATCAAAATTATAACATTGATCATAGCCTTCTGTAACTCAATGAAGCTATGAGCCATGATGTGCAGAGCCACCCTGGATGGACAGGTCATGTGGAGAGTCCTGACAAAACATAGACTGCTAGAGAAGGGAATGGCAAGTCACTCAAGTATTCTTGCCTTGAGATCCCAAGGAACGGTATGAAAAGCCAAGTCTTCTTAAAAATTCTCAATTCAAGAGCTTATTGTTTATTTCTGTTTAAGTCTATCCAATAATATAATTCCCTATTTTGACCACTGAGTATTAAGTAAAAAATTATTAGTCATTCAGTCATGTCTGACTTTTTGTGACCCCATGGAGTGTAGCCCATCAGGCTCCTCTGTTCATGGGATTCTCTAGGCAAAAATAGAGGGGAAAAAAAGAAAAAAACTGGAGTGGGTTGCCATTTCCTCCTCCAAGGGACCTTCTCAACTGTGCATAAAGGAGCCTTCATTAACATGCATTAGAGGGTACCCCAGGTTAACCTGTTATAGCAAATTGTCTCTTTAGTCTTTAAATTCTATACCAATTCTATGCCTCTGGTTAGCCGATTGTTTTTCTTTATTTAGGTTTTATGGTGAATGACCTGAGGCTATTTGTTTCCATCAATCTAAAGGCACAGTTGAAATGTCTATTTTTCTTGCTGATAATCCTTGGAGGAGATTTCTGCAAATCTACTCTATGATTTGCTAATCTACTCTATGATTTGATCACTGACTCCTACATTATTCCCTGTATCTAAGGCAAATATCCCGTTCTTATAAGGTGTTACCAAACAGATTTTCATCCTGTGCTTTGGTATGTAAAATCAAACTTTATCTTTGGTGCACTTGCTGGGGAGTCAATAGTAATCTAGTTTATCAACATCTAGGCTCTCCCTAGGATATCACTACCTTAATGTGTTATTTCCTTTATCCTAGAGTAGAGATTTCCCTTACTCAGTTGACTATACTTTGTTATATTACTCTGTTATTATATTTCCACCCCAACAAAATCCTAGATGATGAGCAAATTCCAGTTCTTCCTAAGTCAACCTCATCATTCTATAATTATTTAATTAAACTATATGCTCTGCCTAACACAACTGGGGAAAATGAGCCCCAAGCACTAAGTATACTGTAGGAACCTATACTTTTAAAAGAGTTTTGTGGGTCATGATGTATCATTTGATATTAGACATACCCATTCACCATAAACAAATGAAAATCTGGACAAAAATAGTGTTGGTTGAATAAGCAATTATAGTTAAGAAGGTAAAAGAATGTTCCTCTTGGAACTATCAGGAATCAGTACTGAGTTAGGCTGGAGACTGAAAATAAGGATTAGAGACACTGCAAACAAGATCCTAAGTAGGAATAGTCACAATTATTATCAATAGCTGTGAGTCAGGGAACACTGAAGTAGTGAGGGAGCACTGGGGTAATGTTTGGATTTAGTCTGATGACCAAAAATTGGATAAATTCAGTGCATCTTCTGATCTATATGAAACTCTCTAGAGCATATATATATAAAGCTACCTTCATCCTAAATGGGCTTTAAGGTTAATTCAGTTATGCTCAATTCATAGACTAACCCCTTGGAAACTTAACAACTCAACTGGATTTAAAGAGAAATAAAGAATGATGATGAAGAGGAGGTAGAACTGGTAGAGGAGTAGTAGCAGCCTTAGTGGATGAATATTGGGATAATAAGATTCCTTGTCATATAAAACTATTTTTAATAGAAAAAAAATAAGAGACTTAATCAATGCCCAAACTGAATCAATTACTAGTCCTTAACAGAAGTGGTAGACCATTAAAGACCATGATAGGGATTACTAGATCACATTCAGCCAACCACAAAAGGCAGCTAATCTAAACTGTTAGCAAATGAGTAGTTTCCTATGAGTTATTATTTTGTGCATGTGTGTATATAATATACATGTACATGAGCATACTTGTACATTGTTATGTTTCCTTATAATCAAATTCCAATGGCGTAAATCTGTTTTCATTAATATTGTTCAATTTAATGCTATTGACAATGATGACAATAGTATTAATATATAGTATGGAAAATAGCTTTGAAAAGAAAAGCAATCTTGTACTATACAAAGCTCAGTAGACTTGACTTTATTATTGCCAATCTTGCACTCAAAGGACCAAATTGGAAGGCATTTTTTTTCACACTCCAAGATAGTAAAGTACTCATCTACTCACAAGTACTCCGCATCATTAAATGTTAGAATAAGTGCAACTGGACTTCACCTGACAAAAGTATGTGAAAGTCCCTTAGGCAGTATTCTGTGCACTGAATAGAGAGAAGCATTTCAAGCAAAGTGAATGTTCTGACAACCACAGTGTGAGAATGTATTGCTTCCTAGCAATACAATATCCTATTTTTGAGGTCTAATTAGAAGTTTTCAGGCAGTAAGAGCTTAGAAAGATAATGTAACTTTGAACTATATCTACTTACTGAAACTCTAAAAATGGAAATAGTAGCACTGAACAATTATCAGAATGTCATTAAGGACGTACTGTCTGAAACCAAAAGGAATGCTTGCAATATGAAATATGTTTGCAATGTAAAATTTCTTCAAGTCAAAATAAATGAAAATGGCTTTTTACAATAAAATATCTTGGCATTATTAGTGTTAGCTTACCCTAAATTCATGTCAAAAAGGCAAAAAAAGTTACCCTGGAAAGTTCTTAATTATGTTTATTTATGTTTTCTATAAATATATTATTTGTGCCTCTACTTTAACTTCCTTTTCATTAAAATAGCATTATGAACATGATTCAATGTATTTAATTTTCTTAGTTGAAAATTAAAAAAAAAATAATCCATTTCCTGGTGAGAACACTCTTGGAATCATTAAAAACATCACTTTAGCACACCTTTTTATAAGGCAATAAAACCTTAGTCAGTGTAAATGTGAACTAAATCACCAACAATATTTCAGTATTACCATGTATAAGTGGGCTTCCCAGGTGGCACTAGTGGTTAAGAACCTGCTTGCCAATGCAGGAGATCTAAGAGACATGAGTTCAATCCCGGAGTCAACCCAATCCCGGAGTCAACCCACTTTAGCATTCTTGCCAGGAAAATCCCATGAACAGTGGAGCCTCATGGGCTATGGTCCATAGGGTTGCAAAGAGTCAGATACAATTGAATTGACTTAACACAGCACATGTCTAATTATAAAAACTAGCTTTGATTATAATAAGATATTTATTCATATATGTGTCAGTCCCTTTCCTTAAGACACATGCTCTGTCCAGCAATCTCAAAGAGATATTATGCTCTGTTTGGAGAATCCAAGCCCTCAATAGATGCTATTGAGTTTCTTCTCCCACCAGGATTCCCTCTAAACATTTGTAATTTTCTCTTTTCATGAGGATAATGATGAAATATAAAGCATTTTCTTTACCAAATGTCCAAATAGAAATGTACTCTGAGCTGATAAATTCTCAGGGTAGTATGTTCTGAATATTTAAAGGGAGTAGTGAGGCTTACGTTCAGCCCCACAACTGGACTCCTACTATTTCAATCAAGCAATCCTAGCGGTTGCCTTTGGCAACAACCCAAGAATTGTAGCAGTGGCCTCTTAATAAGTTTGGCTTTGCTGTTAATACCAGCCTTGGTTCTTGTTGGAAGCCATTTGAACTCAGAGCATCAATATCTCCTGCAGCTAAGCCTATAACTTCCACTAACCCTTCCTGAGGAGTTCCTGGATTATTCATGCTTGAGAATGTAGAACATCTTTCTCTATAAAACACTGCATAGAGAATATCACTCAAGAGTCCCTAGTTCCATGGTAGCTCTTTTAGGAAACCTTGTTTTTCCCTCTGTTCAAAATTCCCAAGTGTTTCATTAGAAAAGTAATCCCTTCATTTTCTCTCTACATTTCTGTGCATATCTTATAATAGTCACGCATATCCTCATCCTTTCTCCATTTTATAGATAAGAAAGCCACGTCTCAGCTTACCAGGTCAAACATCTATTAAGTTTAAGCATTATAACATAATCATGCTTCTATCTCACACTCTTCCTGACATATCACATGACCCTTCATATTTGATGAGGTAAGCATCACCACTCTAGTGTAATTAAGTATCAGTTGCTCTTTGTTACTATAACATATTTTAAAGGCAAATTTGTTTTTCTTTAATATAAAGGATGCAATGGCAGGCACTGTTATTTACCAACTCAGTGTCCATTTCTTCCTTATATTCTGGTAGCATCTTAGTTTTATTGTTTGAAGAAACCATGTGCCAAACACAGTATGACAAATAAAAAAATAAATTAGGTAATGTGTGCAGTAAATTTTCTTGGGAAAAAATATCTCCCTAATTAAGGAATAAGATGAAATCAACAAGAAAATAATGAATAAGAAGAAACAAAGAATAAGATGAGGAGAAAATCAGTCTCTGTCTCTCTGGATGACTTTGAGCCATTGATACCCTGAAATGATCAGCTCTACAACAGCCAGCTACTAGTTTGATATCAGAGAGTAGCCATGACGGTAAGATATTATAGATGTATATTCTCTGCCTGGCAATTAATGGCTAACTGAACCTGATGCTTATGATTAAGATTTATAAGTAACATGGTAAAATATCTCAAGGAAAGTAACTTTTCTGAATTGGAAGAATTTGATTACACATTTTCTAAAGAAATGTTCTAAGAGGTCAGTAGTAACTGTATCACTGAGCCATTACTTACCTCCTGAATGAAAGCTTTTACATCCTTGAGATCTTCTCCAAGGTTTAATTTTTGGCTTCTATATTGTAATACTGTTTCTTAAACTACTCTTTGGACTTGAAAATCTAAAAAATTTTGAAAGTTTACAATTTTTATAAAGCAATCCTATAAACAGTATATATGCTTTTAAACTTGTTTTCATTTATCAGTTCTTAATAGCTAAATTCAAATTCTTTTTGTTAAGGATAATTTCAAGCACCTATTCAGTTTTGGCCATGATACTTCTGTGGATACAACATTACACATAAAATAAGTAAGAAAATATTCTTAAGAGTATCTCCTCAATGAGAATTTGTCTCCTTATAATAATTTTATTCTCAGAAGGAAAGAGAGAAGTAAAAAAATAGAGGAAGAGGTAAGACAAATAAATGTATTGTAGAATAGGTGGGAAAGAGGAAGCACAAAGGTAGTGAGGGAGAAAGTACAGTGACTTGACACATTCTTTTTGCTTTGTTTTCTATTTTCTGTAAAGTCAAGGCAGTATTAGACATAGGATAGCTTATTAATAAACATATTTGCATTAACTTTATAAGTGCAAAAGTATCCAAATGCCCATCTTGATGAGTAAAAACTTAGAGCAAAATTTTGTCCATATATAAAGTCATGATTGAAGACTGTTATAGACACTTGAGTTGTGTGTGAGTACACTTTTGTGTGTGTGTGTGTGTGTGTGTGTGTGTGTGTGTGTAGAGAGATTGTGTTCATGCATATTTAATTCTCAAGAAACGGCCTTTAAAGAAAGGGTATGAAAAATTTTGAGTACTTCCTAGCAGGTATAATTCAATAAACATAGGTTAAAGGTTAAAGTATGATTCATTTGTATCTCTTTCATTTCTTTGGAAAAGGCTATTTCTGGCTAATTGATTTTCTCAGCTCATTGATTCATGTTTACCAGCTAAATGTCACCTTATTTTTTTCAGTGATGGTTTGCACTTGAATGGTTTATATCACCACATGAAGCTTAGTTTGTATCAGTTAATTGTAATTCGTGTTGGAGGTATAAATATTCCAGTTTTATTATGTCTACTTTTCTTTGAAACATTAACACTTCTCTAACTTTGCTGGGTCAAACAAGCGTTCCTGGTCATGATTACTTGGTATCAAATAGAGTACAGAAAACCCTCTGGAGGTACACAGCTTCATGAAATCTGAAATGTACAAGAATTTTAAAAGAAAATTAGCTTAAAAGTTCTAAGATGTTTTGCATCACCTAATATTATGCTTAAGTAAAATGATTTGCATCATTCTTGGTAACTAACAATGGTAAAATTTCATCTCTTTGGATGGTGTAACTGACTAATATAAAGAACTAGAGGAAAATGTAAAGAAAACAGTATTGTGTCAGTGGAATACCAAATATCACAGTTTGAAGTAGTGTTGCCTTTTAAGAAGAGGGTGTGAAACACTGGATGTGTCAGAATAATATAAACAGTTTTGATAACTTCAAGTGGTTTAGATGGTCATAAAATGTCCTTGAAATTTACTGTTACTTGGCTTTTAAATGGATTATCTCATTTCTAAATGCTTGATAAAATGGTAGGTTGTATCACTATAAGTGATGCAGACAAGCAGGAACATATTAGAAGCTGGAATAAAGAATCAAAAGAAGCAAAGTGAGTAAAATAAGTTATTTTCTTTCCAGAAATAAAATAAATAGAATTTAAAGATGAAGGGACATAAGTGAAAAAATAGTTTGTGTATCTTCAATCAGTAGGTACTGCTATAGGAAAAAGCAAAACATTTCATCAAAAGCTAATTCATAAGTAATAGTATTTCTGGTACCTAAATCATTCTCCAACTGGAAAATCTATGCATTGGAAAGATTATCTGTCAGTATTCAGGAATCTGAAATTAACTGAGCTACATATAAATTTATTTATGAAATATACAATAGACATGAATATCACATTGTAGACGGTGTCATTGGTGGCCATGTCGTCTGTGAAGAAAATTTTGCTTCCTTTCTCAATATGAACAGAGAAAATCCCTTTACAACATACAATTTTGTGAGTTCTTTCTGATCATCTACACATCTGCTCCTGCCCCAGATGTAATTGTTCACCTTTCCTTTGTATTACCTCATAAAACGCTGATAGATTTTTATTACACCTTCATCCACAAAATAATTGCAACAACAGATTTACATAGTCCTTTTTGTTTTCTGTAAAGCCCATGAAGGTTTAAACTATTTAATGCTCTTTTTCAGACCTTTTAACACTTACATAATGCCTGATAAATTAGATATCAGTAAATAATTATTAGATACATATGTATGAAATAAGTCTATTTACCCAGAAAATATTCATCTTCATTTTCAGGACTAACTGAACTTGTTGCCCTTGTCAACACATTTACTCTCTATCTGTACATGTATCTTT
Organism: Antilocapra americana; assembly: GCA_007570785.1. Taxonomy (NCBI): domain Eukaryota; kingdom Metazoa; phylum Chordata; class Mammalia; order Artiodactyla; family Antilocapridae; genus Antilocapra; species Antilocapra americana. The sequence goes on from ML660772.1 coordinate 4,719,097, forward strand.
TGAAATGCTGATACAGACAAACTGCAGGTTCAAACTCTATTTCTCCTCCCTAATTTCTCTCATTATTATCTTGTTGGAAACAAACCAATGATCAATTAATTCTTAGTAAGTTTTTGAATAAATAAAGCAATGTTTTTTTCTTTTTGTTTGTTTGGTTTTTTTTTAGCTATCATTCAGTATTGTGTTGGCCATTCCTCAAGTAAGTGTCATAAACTATCATCAAAACTCATGTCGAAGTTAAAACATTTCTAGACATTGATGTTGACATAGTGATGGTACCGTAACTGAAAGAATAGGTCACTGTACTTTGGAATATTTTCAAAGCCTAATTCATCCCAAGGTAGACTTAATGGTAACTTTCTAAGCTGCTGGAAACAAAAATGGTGACTACCTTATTGAGTTGTCTTGTATATTCTACCTCTGGAAAAGCCATATCTGTCCGTAACACTTTAGCATACACAACTTCAGGTACTCTGAATTATTCAAGTTCTTTTAAGTTAGGATCCAAAGGTACTGGGAAGGGGTTTTCCACTATGTGTAAGTGAAATGGTCAATAATCCCTTTTACTCCCCTGCCCAAAAAATACAGACAAAAAATTTAAGAGATAATCCTTATCATTCTGGATATCAACCAAAGGGTTACAAATTATATGAAAAACATTTATTTTTAAAATTGCTTAAATGCAGATAAGAGCATTGGTAGCCTGTGATATTATTGTTGGGTTCATTCTTCTCAAGTTCACTCTATCTGCAGCTCAGTCAGACAGACGTTCAGCTAGGATAGAGCAGCCAGTCTTCACAGTCAACAGACTGTTGTTGTTTAGCAACTAATTTGTATCTGACTCTTTTGAGACCCCCTGGATGGTAGCCTGCCAGGCTCCTCTGACCATGGGATTTACCAGCAAGAATACTGGAATGGATTGGCATTTCCTTCTCCAGGAGGTTTAGATTGGGAAATGATACTCACACCCAGAGGCACTGTGACTGGAAGTGACAATACAGATGCAAATGATCAGGGAACATCAATGACTGTATTAGCCTGAGGATGCTATGACTGCTAGGCTAAGGATATTCCTGGTTGATGCTGTGTGTGTGCACAGTGAAGATAAGATGTATATTTTTATTCCTTGAGAAACCACCAAAAAGTAACTAAAAATACAGTACAAAACATGAACAGAAATTTGAAAGGTACACTAAAATAATTATATAACATAAATAAAGGCAGTAAACAAGAACAAAGAAACAAAACAGAGAGAAAATAGAGAAAAAAGAGTGAAATTGTAAATTAAAATCCACCCATATAATAGTTGTGGTGTTGGAGAAGACTTTTGAGAGTTCCTTGCACTGCAAGAAGATCCAACCAGTCCATCCTAAAGGATATCAGTCCTGGGTGTTCATTGGAAGGATTGATGTTGAAGCTGAAACTCCAGTACTTTGGCCACCTGAAGCGAAGAGTTGACTCATTGGAAAAGACCCTGATGCTGGGAAGGATTGGGGGCAGGAGGAGAAGGGGACAACAGAGGATGAGATGGCTAGATGGCATCACCAATTCGATGAACATGGGTTTGGGTGGACTCCAGGAGCTAGTGATGGACAGGGAGGCCTGGCGTGCTGCGATTTATGGGGTCACAAAGAGTCGGACACGACTGAGCAACTGAACTGAACTGAACTAAATGTGAAAGTTCTCAAAAGGCAGAAATTATTAGACTAGGTAAAAAAGCAAGAGCCAACTACATATATTTATAAAAGACATTCAACAGATTCAAATTGCAAATAGATTGAAAGTCAAATATGGGAAAAGGTATATCAAATAACAGATACATATTAGAAGGCTAGAGTAGCTTTATCAGTCAAAATACACATATTACTATATATAGACAATATAATTATACTGTATATAGACATAATATATTAGGGAGTAACTTTTAACCTAGGGAGCAAGTTTTTAAAAATCATTTTTTAAAATATAGTTTATTACAATGTTGTATTAGTTTCAGATGAATAGCAAAGTGATCCAGGTATATACATGCATTCTTTTGAAAATCATTTCCCATTATAGGTTATCACAAGACATTGAATACAGCTCTTCCCTATGCTATATAGTAGGTTCTCTTTATTAAATCCCAAACTCCTAATTTAACTCTTCCCATCCCATGCCCTGATATCCACTTGGTAACTATAAGCTTATTTTCTATATCTATGTCAATTTCTGTTTTGTAAATAAATTCATCTGCATCATTTTTTAAAGATCCACATATAAGTAATATATAATATTTGTCTTTTCTTATTCAAACTACTTCACTAAATTTAATAGTCTCTAGGTCTAACTAAGTTGCTGCAAATGGCATTATTTCATTCTTTTTTATAGCTGAGTAATCAATTTATTAAGATGCTATAGTAATTGTAAAAGTATACATAGCCAAAAAATGTCAAACTATGTGAAACAAAAATGGGTGAAACAAATGAGGAAGAAAAAATTGATAGTAATTATTGGAGATTTCAACACCCCACTCTCAGTAACTGACAAAAAAAAAGAAAACTAGAATTATTATCAGCAAGAATACCAGAAAGGCATTTACATATACAGAATACACAACTCAGCAACTGTAGGACATGCATTCTTTTCAAGTACTAATGGGACATATTCCAGAACAGATCATATGCTAAGTTATAAAGCAATTCTCAATATAATTGAAATAACAAATCCTACAAAGTATGCTCTGACCTGATTTGTTATTCTTGGTTCAGATAGAATTATTACTTCTTTTCAAAATCACAAACCTGATATCTTTCTTGATTTTAATTTTCTTTTCTTATTCACATCAACAGCACAAAAATTCAATACCCGATAGATATTTTTACAATTCTTATTACTCCTCTGTCTTAGGTATCCATAGCCTATTCAAAGCACCTCATATTTTACAGAACAACCTTATGGTCTTCTGGCCTTTGGATTTTTTTTCATTCTATTCATTACTTACTTTAGAGCTAGAGTAATCTTTATAAAATGCTTATCTGTTTATTGTATGCAGGACAAGAAGCAACATTTAGAACTGGACACGGAACAAAAGACTGGTTCAAAATTGGGAAAGGAGAATGTCAAACCTGTCTAGTGTCACCCTGCTTATTTAACTTATATGCAAAGCACATCATGCAAAATGCCCAGCTGGATGAAGCACAAGATGGAATCAAGATTGCTGAGAGAAATATCAACAGCCTCAGATATGCCGATGATATCACCCTAATGGCAGAAAACGAAGAGGAATAAAAGAACCTCATGATGAAGGTGAAAGAGGAGAGTCAAAAAGCTGGCTTAAAACTCAACATTCAAAAAAATGAGAATGTGATATCGGATCACATCACTTCATGGCAAACAGATGAAGGAAAAATGGAAATAAGGACAAACTTTATTTTTTGTACTCCGGAATCACTGTGGACAGTGACTGTAGCCATGAAATTAAAAGATGCTTTCTCTTTGGAAGAAAGTTATAACAAACCTAGACAGCATATTAAAGGCAGAGACATTACTTTGCCAACAAATGTCCATATAGTCCAAGCCACAGCAGTCATGTATGGATGGGAGTTGCACCAAGAAGAAGGCTGAACACCCAAGAACTGGTGCATTCAAACTGTGGTGCTGGAGAAGACTCTTGAGAGTCCCTTGGACAGCAAGGAGATTAAACCAGTCAACTGTAAAGGAAATCACTCTGAATATTAATTGGAAGGACTGGTGCTGAAACTGAAGCTCCAATACTTTGGCCATCTGAAGCAAAAAGCAGACTCTGGAAAACACCCTGATGCTGAGAAAGATTGAGGGCAGGAGGAGAAGGTTGGATGAGATAGTTGGATGACATCAGTAATTCAATGGACATGAAACTGAACAAATTCTGGGAGAGAGTGAAGAACAGGGAAGCCTGGCATGCTGCAGTCCATGGGGTTGCAAGGGTTCAGAGTGACTGAACAACAGTCTGCTTATTAGAGCTTCCCTGGTGGCTCAGATGGTAAAGAATTTGCCTGCAGTCAGGAGACCCAAGTTCCGTTCCTGGATTGGGAAGATCCCCTAGAGAAGGAAATGGATACCTGCTCCAGTATTCTTGCATAGTCTGCTCTAGTATTCCTCCCTGAGAATTCCATGGACAGAGGAAACTTGCGGGCTACAGTCTGTGGGGTTGCAGTCAAACACGACTGAGCAACTAGCCCTTTCACTTTTCAATCTGCTTATACATTTCACAAATAAAACTCCTCAACGGCTTCCCATTTCAGTCATCAAACACTGTAATTTTCCTTTATATGACTGACATGCTACTTGTATCTTGTTCCACCTCCCAACCCACATGCCAGCCAGCTGAAATCAGAATGTGCCATATTCTTGCTTGCTCTGGATCTTTATATATGCTGATTATTCTACCTTAAACATTCAGTTTCCTATCTCTTCCAACGTTTTCTCTCCTATACTTGATGACATTACTGGGCTAATTCTTTCTCACCTCTTTAGATTTAGCAGAGATATACTTTTGTCTGGAAAGTCTTTCTTGAAGTCCTTCAGAACAAATCTCCTGCTATGTATTCCTTCCCACTGTATTATTAATCTGTGGAGTAGTAAGATCTCCAAAGCATTGTACATAGCAAATGTTTAACAGATGAATGAGTAAAAGGACAAATGAATGAAAAACATGAATAACACTTTGAATATAGTATTAATGTTTCAGTTGAGCAAAGTTTAATTTAGACCTTTGAATCTTGGCATATTGGTTAAAGTATGTGCACATTTTCCAGCTCTGGCCAACTTCCTATGATTAAAACCATAAATTAAAGAAGCAACTTGCTGACACTTTGTCAGCATTCAATCAACTCCCCCTAGTGATTATCTAATTTTCTTCTCAAATAAATTTTCTCCTTCCACACTCCCTCGGGCAATAGACTGAGTAAACAGATGAACCTTGAACTGAATTCTGTAGGACATTTAGACTCTTTTAATATGGAAAACCAATTTTAAAGTTAAAAGATTCACATTCTTACTTCATTTATATTTACATCTCTGTACCTGTGAATGAAATAAGTATCACAATCTAATTCTGTCATCAGTGGATTAAACATTTGTCTTAATTTTATCCATTAATAATTTACTTTGGTATTGTGGATAAGTAGGAGTTGGTATTTGGGTATATTCTTTGTTGGCAATAAACATGTCCTGAAGGACAAGTCATCAAGTGACTTTATTAGCACAGGAAAAAATTATAGCTTAATACATTCTAATTTTCATAACTAAGGTATTTAAGAGCTCCAGAGTAAATATATCTGGAAGGCAGTAGGGTAAGTGTTGATTAATGAGCACTTCTATGTGGGAAATGATAGCTTTTAATTATAATTATATAGAAAATAAATCTTAGGTACTAATATAACAGCTATATATGTTATTAAAATCTGAGAAGTACAGGTATGTCTATTAGTAGTGACTACATAGTGGATTGCACTGGAGTAGATATTCTCATTTAAATTTATTTTATTTTTTTAAATTGTTTATGTATATGATAAGAGGCATTTCCTCTAGAAAATGAAATGATACTGAAAGTATGCAATAGCAGTTTTACAAAGCTTAGGAAGAGAAATAGATTCAAATAATACTTTTATATATTCCAGTTTATTTATGTATAATATAAATGTATATACATATATACACACATGTACACACTCAGTGAAAGTAAGGCAAAGTATTGTAGCTTGCCAAGGTCTTCTGTCCATGGGATTTCTCAGACAAGATATTGGAGTGGGTTGACATTTTCTTCTCCAGGGGATATTCCCAACCCAGGGATCAAACCTGGGTCTCCTGCATTACAGGCTGATTCTTTACTATCTGAGCCACCAGGGAAGCCCCAAATACTAATTTACACTTGAGATGCATTTTGCTAACTTTAATAGATGCTGAATGACAAGTTGATGTTAAGATGATGGTTATAAGTTGAACTGTATTCTGTTAAAATTTATATATTGAAATCCTAGCCCGAAGTACCTCAGAATAGGATCTTATTTGGAAATATGGTCATTTCAGATGCAACTCGTTAAGGTGAGGTCACACTGGAGTAGGGCAGGTTCCTAAATCAATATGAGGTAACCTTATAAAAAGAAAGACATATGAAGAAAAGAGACACATACAGGAAGACCATGGAAAGGAACAGTAATAATGCTACCTACAAGCCAGGAATGACTAAGATTTGCAGCAAGCCAGCAGAAGCTAGGAGGGAAAGATCGAACAGATTTTGTGGTACAGCCCTCAAAAGAGACTAACCCTGTGTACATATTGATCTCAAGATTTCTAGCCTACAGAACTTGAAATACACTTATATCGTTTAAGTCAGCTGGTTTGTGATAAATTGTTACAAGCAGCCCAAGCAATTCAATAGAATGGCTAAATACCTATGATGCTTTGTATGTAAGACAACTGGCTAAGAAAAACTAGTTGTGTTGAGATCCAAGTGCTTTATTCAAAGAGATGTTAACTCAAGGATATTGAGGGTCTGATTAGCTTGAACAACATGCATGCACTTGTGTGAGGTGCACATCAATCTTCTATATATGTGAGAGTTAATTGGAATGATCATCTGTGCTAGCTTTGTCTCAGCAAATTATGTTTCAGGCCTCTAAGTATGCCTTGTGATTTTCTTGATAGCAGGACGTGATGTCCTGGGTAAAACAAATTGCCTAACTAGGCCTTTAGTAAAGTGGTAAAAAGTGTGGTGAGGGGGAATCATTCTACTGTCCCATGATTAGGTCTATCTCTTAGCCTATGCCTTTGGACTATGAACTTCACAAGTGCCCCTCGATTTTTCCTCTCTCCCTTAGTTGGAACACAGTGCTAAATAAAATAGGCTATACATGGAAATATGGAAACTTCCCTTTTTCCACATGGAAGGCTAAAGCGGGAGGGAGTTGGGTATTTCCCTTCCCACATGTCTATTATGCTCTGATAATACCCCCACAGGTTAGGCTTTGGTTACTTAGTTTCTCCTTGTTGAGTACAAAATGTTCTGGTATATTTCAAAATGGTTCCTTTCCCCCTACTCTTGTTGGAAGCTTCAGGAGATTTTTGTATTGTATTTAACTGTGAGAACCTGGTAGTACATCCACCCAAATTGTAGGAACCTCTCTTTGAATGGATCCCCATGGAGTTTTCAACTCTCACTATTGTCCACCCTAAACCTCCAGAAATTCATTGATTATAGTTCAGGTTTCCCTATGCTATCACTGGTTCCTGTAGAAGTTTACACTCATCTCCAGTAAGCTATGATTCCCTGTATTCACCTGTCTCTTATGGAGACAGTGGTTTGTCCTGTATTCACCCTTCTCTTATGGATTCAAGAAGAGTTGTTGGTATTTCATTCTTTTCAGCTTTTTACTTTTATTAGAAGGAATCAATGACTCCCAAGCTTCTAACATGTGGAAGCATAGCTTAGAAGTCCATTTATTTGGTTTATAAACACTAATAAAATAAGAGGTCTGTTTTAAAAATTATAGGGCTTCCCTGGTGGCTCAGGTGGTAAAGCGTCTGCCTGCAATGCAAGAGACCCAGGTTCTATCCCTGGGTTGGGAAGATCCCCTGAAGAAGGAAATGGCAACCCACTTCAGTACTCTTGCCTGGAAAATTTCATGGACAGAGGCGCCTGGTAGGCGCCAAAGAGGGTCGCAAAGAGTTGAACATGACTGAGCTACTTCACTTTCTTTCACTTTTAAAATTTATGGATGGTATATAACAACATCACACTTTTTAATATTTAGAGTTATACATTTGTGTCCAGAAAATGCCTCAGTTGCATAAAAATAAATTACAAATCTTATTTTAAAATTTTTGCAGAAAAATCATCATAAATATAACAGCATAGAATTACAGTTCTATAATTATTTCTAGTTTGTCATCTTTTGCCCAATTTTTATACAATGTTCCAATACTTCTCCTCTTATAAATAACTATCAAATTAAAAATATATGAGAAAAATGCAGTAAAAATAGTAAGTGAAAGTACAATCAAGATCAGTGCCATACTAAGTGAAACTGTTTCACTTCAATTTGTAACAAATTGCAACCACTGTGAATTTTCTTATATGTTTTTCTTTTTTTTTTTTTTATTGCTTAGAACTGGGTTATAAGACTCTGAAAGAAAAAGTGAAAGTGAAGTCAATCAGTCCTGTCCAACTCTTTGTGACCCTGTGACTGTAGCCTACCAGGCTCCTCCATCCATGGGATTCTCCAAGGAATGGGTTGCCATTTCCTTCTCCAGGGGATCTTCCCGACCCAGGGACTCCCCGACTATAAGACTATGGCTATTTAGTAAATGTGAAAAATGAAAATAGAAACTAAATGAATATATTATGACAAATTTAAAACTAGTACATATAAAACATCTATTTTATATAACTTCTATTAATACCATTTTTCACATATCTTAATTCTTAAAGTTCAGGAACTTGTAAAGAAAGGGTCAGTATTACAAATTCTTCACTACTAGTAATTTTACTAGCATATGAGGATATAAAATAGTATCTTCTTTTCTTTGATCACAACTTTGTGAAGGATAAGCAAGCCCAGAGAAATTACATGACTCATCCAATTTCTAAACCTAGAAGGACAAAGGTTAGGCTGAAACTGAGATTTTCTGATTCCAATTCTAGCCTCTGTCTGTGCCAATCTCATCCTTATATACAGAAGCATCCAGGTGGGAGGATCAGAGGTAGAACAAAAGCAAGTATATCTAGTGGTTCCATCATAGCATTTAAACATATTTCCAAAGCAGTTTTGTGTAATTATTAGGGCTCTTCGTAGCACTATACATACCTATTCTTGATCAATAGTGGGGAGACTTTAATTAAGATGCAAATAAATAAAAAATTGATCCAAGGAAAAGAGCACATTTCAGCTATGTGACATTATTCACTACTTTTCAGTTCAAATTGCTGTGGCTTTAGTTATTTATTAGTAGTAAAGCTGTTTGCAAAACTGGTGTATCTGAAAGTAGTGAAAAAGTTATTACAGAGACTGGGGGAAAAGCCCTTCAGAGACACAAGATGGGGGAGTAGAAAGATGTGTGCTTAACTTCTGCGAGAACTCCAAAATTACAACTGGTTGCTGAACAACCATCGACAGGAGAATGTTGGATCCCACCAAAAAAGACACCCAAGTCCAAGAGCAAAGGAGAAGCCTCAGCAAGATGGTAGGAGGGGCAAAATCACATTTAGAATCAAAGTTATTATACATTACAGTATGCAAAGAACTGACTCATTGGAAAAAACCCTGATACTGGGAAAGACTGAAGGTGGGAAGAGAAGGGGACGAAAGAGGATGAGATGGTTGGATGGCATCACCAACTCAATAGGCATGAGTTTGAGTAAGCTCTGGGAGTTGGTGATGGAAAGGGAAACCTGGTATACTGCAGTCCATGGGGTCACATACAGTCGGATACAACTGAACTACTGAACTGATCTGAACTGATAAACCAACTACTAAGTAGGTTCATAGGGATGTTTCTTGTTAACAGAATCCATTGTTGAGATAATGAGGGCTGTTTCAGGACATCTTTAGAAGTTTTAGGAAAGTTGATTATGAAATACTCCTTCCTTGTTGAAATCTTTCTTGATTCCCATGCACAAAGTTAATTTATAACTCCTTTCTGCTCTATCATCACAGTGATTTGAAAATCTCTCTGTTCTAACCTGTAGGCTTTTAGGGGAGCTCATCTCTTTCTCTCTCATATCTCTCCCTGCCTCATTCTACTCCAAAGTATGTGGGAGTAATGCTTTGAATTGAGCAAGTCCCATGCTTGGCCTTCCAAATGGTATCTTAAATGACTTGTGTCTTCTTGTTCCTAGAGGCTGGCAAAATGGGCATAGCCATTTAAGCAACTCCTATCCCCACTCCTAGCCTCCTGCTCTCCTGTCTCTCTGTCACCTAAACCCTTCCTTCTGTGAAGCCTAAGTACACAAGACTGGGGCTGGTTCTCCATCCTTCTGTCCTTTAGTCCAGGGCAGTGACCGGAGGCCAGCCAGGTGCGAGAAAAGAGCAAAGCTTCTCGGCTCTCTCAGCTTTGCATTTTATTTCTACATGGTATGTTTTTTCTACATAGACTTTTTCTCTCTATCTTGTGTTGAAATATAAAGGGCTAAAGTCCAACTGTAATATTTTTTTAAATAAACCAAAAGCTTACTTTGTTTCTTTGGCCTAATGTAAACACTAACTCCACAAGAGAGATGGTCTCTATACGTTCCAATGTTCATCATCTGAATCTATCTTGAGATTTTACTAAAACAACATACTAGTCAGTAAAGTGCAAGTAGAAACTATTTGCAGTTTTTCACCTTGTCTCATATATATATATATACATACACATATAAAATATGAAAATTGTAGGCACACATTTATGTAAAATAAGTGAACTATGAAGGATGGGATTGAAGGATTTGGAAATCTGTGCCTTAGGTGTTATTTTTTCATATTCTAAACACTCTACCTGTGAGTCATGTTACCATTTTTTGTTCACATGGTTACCTTTTCCCTGTACTAAACTCTGAAAAGTTATGGACCATATATTACCTGTACACTTTTCCCAGATACCTACATTTCTGACAGGTAGTTGATTCTTGCTGAATGAAATTCTAAAGACTGACTGAACTGAATAAGCTACTGTGTGAACAAATAAAGGGATATGAGAGTAACCTGACCAGTTTGATATCAGCTTTTATAGTATTCTCTGTAGGTGCTGAGGGAACTTTAGAAAACTGTTACAAAGTCATTGTAATTGTGTAGATGTGCTACATTTTAGAGATTACTGCCAAATAAAGACCAAGTTAGTGTTTGTATTTCCCCAGAGAAAATAAAGAATTGAATCTCAAAGACAAGCTGTTGCCTTAGAGGTAGTAGATGGGCTTTAATCTGCAAAGGGGAGTACAAGAGTAAGAAATTTAATCTTATATTCTGTTTCCAAGCTGAATCATCTTACCCTTTCAGACAGATTCCTTTCACTGTTCACAGAGGGAAAAGGGGAGAAGTAATTCCCAGCACTGCTTTCCTCTCCCTGACAGTTTCTGTATCAATGTCACTGGCCTGCAGATCTTCACTGCTGAGGGAAAACATTAACCTCATTCTCTCCACACATAGCAAAGGCCTAGCAAATGTCTTTCTTTGCTTTGGCACCTCAGGCTATGTTCAGAACAGTCCTGCAATGACAGTGTTCAGACTGCAGGAAATCAGGATGATGTAAGCCTTCATGAGATAGCCGCAGAGCTGATTTTTGAAAAGATTGCTGCCTATGAGTTTGGAAATACATCATCTTGTTCTGAAAGGTCTAATGCACTTTTTCAGTTGGGAAATGCTGGTGTCATATTTGGCATAGTGGGTTGCATATTTTAAAAAAGAAGTTGACAATTATCTCCAGTCATTTTATTTGTATTCACATTTAGGTGTGTGAAATCATTCTCAGTGATACATATACTGTTGTCTTGAAGTTTCGTAAAATCAGGTAATCCATTTGAGATACCAAAAGCACAATGATAACCTAACTATTTCATTATTTAAGTATAAAGCCAAAAGATGCTGATTTCAATGTTAAGTAACTCATAGCTTACATAATTTAAAAATTACACGTAAAATGCTTTAGAATTATTAAAAAAATAGTGGAGAGTTGCTATTCAGAATGATAATTTTCTGTTCTGAATATAGAATGACTGAATGTTAGTCCATCAGATTCATCTTTCACAATCTGGGGAAACAAGGTACTGGAATGAGAGAACTTAATCAAAATTTTGCACAGGAAGTATCTCATTCTCAGATCCTGACCCCTCTGGCTGTAGTAGAGTGACAAAGGACACATGATTGCTCCTCCAAATGTCCCCAAATATCATATCTCACCTTGCACTTTTTAAGATTTTTGGTTTATTATTGGCCTTTAGAAAATAGAAAGTATTGGTAGTCACTATTTCATCGTCGCCTAGATCCGAGTGAGATCTCTACATCCATAAACTCTTCTCACTCGTTTTCCATCTGCTAACATCTTAGGCCAGACAAAATAGAGAGAGAGGAAGCAGTCAACCTGGTGAGTGTTCGACAGGTGGCATTCAAAAACTACCTTTTGAATGGTCACCTCATAAAAAAACACACCTTTAATAAAATCCTTGGCAAATCATAGGAACCTCATGAGGTTTGTGAAGGATGATGTAATGTACTTACTATTCACTTTTCTTCCTATTTATGTATCTCACAGAAGCACTTCTCATACGATAATTGACAGAAGACTGAGTTTAAATGCGTAAAGATAAAACAAAGTTTATTATCAAAGAGAATATAAAAATCTAGTATGAGGTTCCTGTTTTCCAGGTCAAGCAGTACATACTCTTTATGGATTATTTTTTCACCAAAAGCTAATGAATCATAATAAACATTGCATCTGTGCACTCTTTCTCTTTAAGGTATAAGAATCAGGTGTTTCAGGAATTGACGCTTCTTTTGTACTTAGTTATACAGTAATGGATCATTCATTCAAGCACTACACTAGAATAAAATATATAATTTTGGAAGAGCAAAAGAGTACCAGAAAGGGTGAATCTAATTTAGAACAGCTTTATCTGACATGTTACCTATAGTGGGATATTGGTAAACTTTTTAAAAATTGGAAATTTAATGATTTCTCTAAGAGTTTCTTTTTGTCTTTTAACAAATGACTTTATATTTGTGTTTCACAGGGTATATTTTTATTTATTTCAGAGAAAATAAATATATATTTTTATATTAAGAACAATCACTTCTACTAAATGCCATGAAATGAAGATATAAACTTAGCATAAATAGAAATGAGGGCTCTAAGTAAATTAAAGTGAAAGTTTCTCAGTCATGTTCGACTCTTTGCTGAGCCCATGGACTGTAGTTCACTAGGCTGCTCTGTCCAAGGAATTCTCCAGGCAAGAATACTGAAGTGGATAGCCATTCTCTTCTCCAGGGGATCTTTGCAACCCAGGGATCAAACCTGGGTCTCCCACATTACAGGCAGATCCTGTTTGAGGCACCAGGGAATCCCTTAAGTTGGTTAAAAACAAATGCAATCTTTTGTCAACTCTAAAAAAAAAAGTCAATGCTAACTAAAGGAAAAGATGCAGTTGATGGCTACAATATTCACCTGTGCTGTTCTTAGTTGCTCATTCATATCCAATTCTTTGCAACTCCATGGATTGTAGCCCGCCAGGCTCCCCTGTCCATGGGGATTCTCCAGGCAAGAATGCTGGAAAGGGATGCCCTCTTCCAGGGGATCTTCCCAACCCAGGGATTAAATCCAAATCTCCCACATTGACATGGATACTTTACCATCTGAGCCACCAGGGAAGCCCATAAGTCATTTAAGACATCATTTGGAAGGTCAAACATGGCACTTGCAAAATTCACAGTATTACTCTGACATACTTTAGCATAGAATGAGGTAGGGATGGGATAACGGAGAGAGATGAGCTCCCCTAAAAGCCCACAAGTTATAACAGAGAGATCTGAAAACTGCTGTGATGATCGAACAGAAAGGAATTATAAACTATGTGCATGGGGATCAAGAAAGACTTCAGCAAGGAAGGAGTATTTCATAATCGACTTCCCTGATACTTCTAAAAATATCCTGAAAGAGCTCTCCTTATCTTGAAAATTGGATTATGTTAACTAGAAACATCCCTATGGATCTACTTACTAGTGTGCTTATATTTTTCCAATTTGGGTCTTCTAAAAAATGTGCAATAACTGAGAAATAATTGAAAATATCCCTAAGGGCTACTTGCTTTATTTGGAAAGAGGGAATGGAGCTTAAATTTTTCTTTCAGTCCAGTTTAGTTTAGTTGCTCAGTTGTGTTCAACTAGTTGTGACCCCATAGACTGCAGCTTGCCAGGCCTCCCTGTCCATTGCCAACTCCCAGAGTTTACTCAAACTCATCTCCATTGAGTCTGTGATGCCATCCAACGATCTCATTCTCTGTCATCCCCTTCTCCTCCTGCCTTCAATCTCTCCCAGCATCAAGGTCTTTTCAAATGAGTTAGCTCTTCACATCAGGTGGCCAAAGTATTGGAGTTTCAGCTACAGCATCAGTCCCTCCAGTTAATATTTAGGACTCATTTTCTTTAGCATGGACTGGTTAGATCTCCTTGCAATCCAAGGGACTCTCAAGAGTCTTCTCCAACCATAGATCAAAAGCGTCAATTCTCCAGTGCTCAGCTTTATTTGTAGTCCAACTCTAATATTCATACATGACTACTAGAAAAAACCATAGCTTTGACTAGAAGGAACTTTGTTGGAAAAGTAATGTCTCTGCTTTTTAATATGCTGTCTAGGTTGGTCATAACTTTTCTTCCAAGGAGCAAGCGTCTTTTAACTTCCTGGCTGCAGTCACCATCTGCAGTGATTTTGGAGCCCCCAAAATAAAGTCTGACACTGTTTCCACTGTTTCCCCATCTATTTCCCATGAAGTGATGGGACCAGATGCCATAATCTTAGTTTTCAGAATGTTGAGTTTTAAGCCAACTTTTTCACTCTCCTCTTTTACTTTCATTAAGAGGCTCTTTAGTTCTTCTTTGCTTTCTGCCATAAGGGTGGTATCATCTGCATATCTGAGGTTATTGATATTTCTCCCAGCAATCTTGATTCCAGCTTGTGTTTCATTCAGTCCAGCATTTCTCATGACATACTCTGCATATAAGTTAAATAAACAGGGTGATAATATACAGCCTTCATGTACTCCTTTTCCAATTTGGAACCAGTCTGTTTTTCCATGTCCAGTTCTAACTGTTGCTTCTTGACCTGCATAGAGATTTCTCAGGAGGCAGATCAGTAGTCTGGTATTTCCATCTCTTTAAGAATTTTCCACAGTTTTTTGGTATCCACACAATCAAAGGCTTTGGCATTTTCAAACAAGCAGAAATAGATTTTTTTTTGAAGCTCTCTTGCTTTTTCGATGATCCAGCAGATGTTGGCAATTTGATCTCTGGTTCCTCTGCCTTTTCTAAAATCAGCTTGAACATCTGAAATTTTGCGGTTCACGTATTGCTGAAGGCTGGCTTGGAGAATTTTGAGCATCACTTTACTAGCATGTGAGATGAGTGCAATTGTGTGGTAGTTTGAGCATTCTTTGGCATTGCCTTTGTTTGGGATTGGAGTGAAAACTTACCTTTTCCAGTCCTGTGGCCATTGCTGAGTTTTCCAAATTTGCTGGCATATTGAGTGCAGCACTTTCACAGCATCATCTTTAAGGATTTGAAATAGCTCAAGTGGAATTCCATCACCTCCACTAGCTTTGTAGTGATGCTTTCTAAGGTCCACTTGACTTCACATTCCAGGATATCTGGCTTTAGGTGCGTGACCACACCATCATGATTATATGGTTCATGAAGATATGTTTTGTACAGTTCTGTATATATTTGCCACCTCTTCTTAATATCTTATGCTTCTGTTAGGTCCTTACCATTTCTGTCCTTTATCAAGCTCATCTTTGCATGAAATGTTCCTTTGGTATCTCTAATTTTCTTGAGGAGATCTCTAGTCTTTCCCAGTCTGTTGTTTTCCTCTATCTCTTTGCATTGATCACTGAGGAAGGCTTTCTTATCTCTCTCTGTTATTTTTTGGAACTCTGCATTCAAATGGGAATATCTTTCCTTTGCTCCTCTGCTTTTCACTTCTCTTCTTTTCATAGCTATTTGTAAGGCCTCCTCAGACAGCCATTTTGCTTTTTTGCATTTCTTTTTCTTGGGGATGGTCTTAATCCCTGTCTCCTGTACAATGTCACAAACCTCCATCCATAGTTCATTAGATACTCTGTCATTCAGATCTAGTCCCTTAAATCTATTTGTCACTTCCACTGTATAATCATAATGGATTTGATTTAGGTCATACCTGACTGACCTCATATTTCCCCATATAAAACTTAACTCACAAGTCTCAAGTTGTGCATCTTTTTTAGTCAACAGTATTTATACAGGAAACATGATTTCTACAGATGAATCAAATCAATGACTTGGAAACCTATGTAAATCATACCTTTATTATAAAAAAATTATACTTATAATAAGTTTGGTCCTGTTTGAAGAGCTAATTTAAATATTATTAATCTTATAAATTCTTAGATTTGTTTTATGTTTTAAAATTAATATGTATGGTGGGATGATTTGGGAGAATAGCAGTGATACATGTATATTATCATATGTGAAACGAATCACCAGTCCAGGTTCGATGCATGAGATAGGGTGCTCGGGGCTGGTGCACTGGGATGATCCAGAGGGATGGGCTTGGGAGGGGGTTTCAGGATGGGGAACATGTGTACACCCATGGCGGATTCATGTCAATGTATGGCAAAACCACTACAATATTGTAAAGTAACTAGCCTTCAATTAAAATAAATAAATTTAAATTTAAAAAAAATAAAAAAGAAAGAAAAAAGTAATGAACTATAGCAAATGCAGGATATATTATATTCTAACAAAACAATATAAAATTTCTTCCATACAAACAAAAAATTAATATGTATGTCTTAAGGCTATTAGCATGCATATTTGGAAACGTGATTGAGTTTTAATGTCTAAAGTAAAAGCTATATATGTATAAACAAGCAACATGTTTGGATTAAACTTTTAAAAGTTCTAAAGTTGTAAAAGCTAAAAAGATTTGGAGAAAACAGACAATGGGTAGAAATATTGAATTCCGTTAACAACATATATGTTGTGAAAGGATTGTGAATAATAAACTGGGTGAGTATAAGCATTTTGTGGAAAGCACAGTGGGAGGTGTGATTTGGCTCAGGGTGGGTAGGTGTGATTAGATATGAAGTGTCTAGACTGAAACTAGACATCTCACCCTTACCAGGAAGGCAGCTTCATGGGAAGCCTAGCTGAGGAGAATGAAGAGCAGTATCATGACCAAGAACAGCCCAGGTGCTGTGACTTTTCCACATGGCAGAATTGTCCTCCTGCACAGCACATTTGCACAGTCACATTCCCATTTCAGGTGCAGTTATAGATCATTCATTTGTTTAAATGATGTTCCTTTCCTGAAAGACCCTCTACTCTAAGGAAAAAAAGGCATGCAGAAATGCTTATGACAATTTCCTTAATCTGAATCAATTCCAAATAATCTTGAAGTAAAATCACAGTGGAAGAAGAAAAAGACAAACGTTAAGTTAATCTTTTAACTAATATGGGATTAGCTTAATTCTTTTACTTTTTATTCAGTTCTTCAATTGATGTAATAAATAGACTGAACTTTAATTCAAGATTTACATTGATTCTATCTTCTGATGTTACTCTCTTAGAGGTAACTAGATTTTACCAAGCCTAACTGTCCTAGCATGAGTAGCAGAGAAGTACTATAATCTTGTAGTATGTTGTAAAAATCAAATGTGATTTGCAAAGCATTTGGCACAAATGTCTTTAAAAGTACACTTTCTAATTTCCATTCCTCATCGATTTGTGCTTTTTCAGGAATGATATATAGTTGGCATACACCAATGTAATGTTACACGCATGTTCAGTTGCTTCAGTCATGTCTGATTCTTTGTGACCCTATGGACTGTGTAGCCCACCAGGCTCCTCTGTCCATGGGATTCTCCAGGCAAGAATATTCAGGTTGCCATGCCCTCTTCCAGGGGATCTTCCAGACCCAGGAATATACCCATGTCTCCTGGGGTCTCCTGCATTGCAGGCAGATTCTTTACCACTGAGCTACCAAAGGAAGCCCAACAGAGCGCTATGTATAGTATATTTGTGGCTGGCACTATTTGGTTATTTAGTGTATTATTCTGACTAGATTATACTTGTAACATTATTATTATTAAATAATTGAACATCATTCTTCTGTATTTATTTGACTGAATTGTAATAAGTGAAAAGTTATCCAGGTATTACCTATAGGAGAATAAGGTTGAAGTGGGACAGGTTGTGGAAAATAGAGGAGGTGGACTAATAGGGCTATTATCTAGACTTGTTAGGCTGAATATTTTGTATTTCTTTAGGCAAGGCAGGGTAATGCTGAATCTTTTTTTTTTAGTAGAAATGTATATAAGTTCAACTAATAATTTATTGAAAAACATGACATTTATGTTGATGGCAAACACAGGAATACAATTTTCTCCAAAGTCTTTTCTAAGACTAAAATTACAAACTCTTTTCTCAACATTGACTGTTCTATAGGCAGCAGATTTATGACTGAGAAAATAATCCATGTAGAAAGAAAGAGAAAGATGAACCAGACACTTCATCTTATTAAGGACATTCAGGTCTGTTTAAAGAGATTAGTTGTATACCTTTAAAGTGTAATTTCAATCATGAATATCATCCATGGAACAGTCTCAAGAATGAACACACGACTCCAACACTCATTGTGGGTATAGAAATATTACTTCATTAAGACTGTAGCTCTGGATACACATCCATGGAAATACCCCAATGTCCGTGCTATAGCACACACACACACTCACACACACACACACACACACACATGCACACACACACTCACACACACACACACTCTCACACACACATGCACTGTTCTAATACACTGTTGTTGTTGTTTAGTCACTAAGTCATGTACGACACTTTTGTGGCCCATAGACTTTTGGACCCCATCAGACTTCTCTGTCCATGGGATTTCCCAGTGAAGAATACTGGAGTGGGTTGCCATTTCCTTCTCCAGGGGATCTTCCTAATCAAGGGATCAAGCTCTGTGTTTTCTGCATTAGCAGGTGGATTCTTTACCACCGAGTCACCAGGGAAGCCAGCCTCTGGTATATTAGGCAAAAGGTATTGGTAGTGAAAGTTAAAACAATATTGGAGTAAAAATAGCTGATTTTTCTTGTTTTTAGAAAGAGATATTTTCTCTAGAATCTGTTTATGCTGATAAATTCCTCTATCAAAATCATTCTCCTTTCGTTCTTCTATTCAAAAAACTAAATACATATATATATATAATTTAAATAAATGATTAATATCTGGATTAAATAGACATGATTTCTATAAAAATTCTCATATAAGAAGAGTTTACTGTTTCTTTTTGAATTATTAAAAATACAAATAATGTAAATAGTATTCAAAAAGTGCTTGGCTATTCCCCCCTTGACTAAAAAAATTCAGGTGAGGTGAAGGAGCAGAAAAGTAAAAGTATAATAATCTCTAAAATGTTTTAGAAAAAATACACTTTTTACAATATTTGGAAAAAATATTATAGTATGAGAAATCCTCAGAAGGTAAAGCAGATACTTCGTTGGGTTAGTAATTTGTGATTACTTTTATTCCATAAGAAATAAGAGCATCATGCTTTTTAGTGAATTGTCGCACTACTGTTTTTTAAAAATGGAGACTATTGTAAATGTTTCAAAATCTATTCTGTAAACTCCTAAATAAATTTGTGTGGAATAGAAGAATAATTGCACATCTTATAGCCTACTGTGATATAGGTCAATTTTCAATTTTTTTTTAACCTCTGAAAAAAATCTAATTGGACATAATTTATACCAAGGTCCTTTAACCAGGAGACATTTAATGAGGGGAGTATTGATTTTTCATAAGAATAAAGAATCTTGAACTGTCCAATACAGTAGCAGGGACACACACACATATACACACATCACACATACATTTCATCATTGCCTATATCTGTTTTTTCCAGAGGCTTAATCAAAACATACAAGAGGCTCACATGGCATGCATTTTGATATGCCATTCAGTATTCTGTAGAGAAAATACATGTTGTTTTGGTACTTACCTAAAGTTCTGTATCCAAGTAAATTTACACTAAGCAGATGGTATATCACAGAAGATTCTACAGATATTTAATGAATTGAAAGGAGATATTAGGAACTAATTTACACCAACATATTTGAAAACCTACTTGAAATGGACAAAACCTTGACAACCAAAACTTACCAAAACAGACATACGAAGACCAGAGAATCTGAATAATCTCATATCTGTTAATATAACTGAATTTGAACAACAACAAAAACTTCCCTAAATACACCTGTGGGCCTGATTGACTTTATAATAAACCCGATTAAGTATTTAAGGAGAAAATAATATTTCTATGTAAACTCTTTCAGAAAACAGAGGAGGAAACAAATCCCGATTATATTCAGAAGCCAGCAGTACAATGACTCTAAATTCCCCAAACAAATATATATATAGGTTCATATCTGCCAGGGTCCAGCCCAAGCGGGTCCAGGGATCTTGAGGAATGAGTGGTGTCAGTGAAGCACTGAGCTGAGTCAATGTGTTGATGGAGCAGTCTCTCACTTTATTAGGGTTGGTTTACAGTTTTATACCCAAGAAACATCCCCATTACATCACATATCATTCTATACAATCTTTTGTTTTCTATCTTCCATCAACAACCTTATCATTGAGCTTATTCCCCAACCTATCATTATCTATCTAAACATTCCCCCTGCAGAAGTCAGATTTCTGCATAATCAGATTTAACAATACTATGTTTATTATTTTATTGTCTTCAGTATACTTCATTCATTCATGATAAGTATATCAATCTAAGCAGAAAGGTTACATTTCTCTTATCAGGTGCAGCTGTGTAGAGGCTTGAGGGAAGGGCTAAGCTTGAAGCTGTTTTTATTCTAGTAACCTCAACCACTACCTGTCTCATTCTGTTCTGACACTCCAGTTCTTACGAGGAAAGAGGACAGTGAGACAGTCTACGGTTTTAGCAATAAAACCTTATTAACCTTATAAAACTACTATAATGAATTCCTATGTCTACCCTATCCTAAAGCAATCAACGCCTCCAACTATGCTGGCTAGTTACGAGCATTCCTAAGTCCCATCCACCCTGGTCCCTACAAGGAAGGGCACTTCCACCGTGGAGTGGTCGGGGAGTGGGAGGTGGAAAGGTGACCCAAGTACGAGCCCTTCTGGTGGTGACCTTGCCAGGACCCCCAGAGAACTCTTGGTAAACTCTCCAGTAAAGAGTAGGAGGTGTAGTAATTTATTTAAATGTCCCTTTTTTTCCTCCTTTGTCCTCAGGGAAGGGAATCCACCTTCCCCATCCTCTGAGGGAAATAAGGTCTGAGGGAATTATCTCAGGAGGAATTCTTTCCAACTGGGACTGACCTACTGAGAAGAGCTAATGTTCCGAGCATAAACAGAACTTCCCAAGGAAAATACCAGGAGGGGCCTTGCCCCGGGGATTCCCTGAAGGAAAATCTGCTTTGCAGTTTCCTTCTTAGTCTCCTGACCTTGTCATCCGAGCTAGGGGGCATCCTGACTGCTCCTGGCACATATCAAATCCATTTAAAGAAGAAAAATCATATAATTTTCTCAATAGCTGCAGAAAATATACTTCCCCAAACCAAATATTATCCATGATAAAAATGCTATGTAAACTGAAATCAGAAGGAAATACTCCCAGTCTGATTAAAAGTATCCATGAAACAATCACTTGTGACTTTTCTGATAGGGTTTAATATCAATATATAAAATGATATTCTTTAGGAATAACTTTTCCCTCTAGATGAAAGTTTAAATCCCATTTAACTCATTTCTTGTGTTTTAGTTTAGACTTCAAGATATTGACCACAATTTCTTGTTCCTAATTATACTCAACATTAACATTAAAATGAGTATAAAATGGGCTTTCTTTGTGTCCACATTTTCTTTATTAGGCAATGTTCCAATAGCTTTGGAAATACAAGAAATTTAAATCTATTAGCAATAAACATTGCCCCTTGGGAAATCCAGTTCTGAGAAATGTCATCTTAAATATCTACTTTATCTTTACAAACACTAATTTCAAAACTTCTATAAAATTAAATTCTAAATTCAGTAAACCAAAATGTCTCCTGTTACATTTTAAAACACACTTCTTAGTATGTTTATCTTCCCTAAAAACCACTCTATTGAAGTGAGTGATCAAACACATTATCACCATTACCAGTAGAGTTATTTTCTTATGCTGCAGGGTACTGTAGGTTCATTATAAAGCAATTGCTGTCCCTATAAGATGGATTTATTTTTGATAGGATTCCCTCTTTTCTAGATACTCATGTGGGAATCATGTAGTTACCACATAATTGCAAGACACTCATTAAATTATGTAGTTTGCTAGTAGTTTATTAAATTAATACTTGGAGGTAGTTTGAATGTGTTCATTGCATCAGAAAAGTGTCAGAAAAAAGAGCACTAGCTCCTAATATTTTTCTTAGCTAAAAACCTCAATGGTTTGGTCAGCATTACATACACTTGTTAAAACAGCTAAAACTTTCAAATTAGTTCTTATTGTAGTGGCACTTAAACAACTATAAATTAATTTCCCAAGGATTTTCAAAGTACTCAGCCTGAAATCTTTGTATTTTTAGCATTTTTATTTTGATGCTAAGCTTAAATTAAATGGATACATAGGTAATTTTCAGACTCATGAATCATTCAGTTTTTCCAATTTGTCTTATAATTTTAATATCAAAACAATCTAATTGTGAGTTTTACAATTTATTTCTTAACAGTCTGCTTTTGAGACAGGAATTTTGAGGAATAAACTGTACCATTTTACTTCTTTGGAATTCAATTTCAGTTATCATTGTCATTATAAATAATTTAAAATTCGTTTATCAAATCCCGGCTGAGGAGAAGAAACAGTTTGGTACAACTTTTAGATCGAAACATGAGACCACAAATATAGTTACTGATTCATGGACAGTTTCATTTCCCTCAGTAGCAGTTTTCATGAAGGAAATAGTAATAGATTAGTTGTTCCAAAGATGGAATGAAAACTCATAAAACAGATATAAAGCTCAAGGAAGAGTTGAACAAAAGTGCTAGCTAGGAAGGCATCTATGGCCTAAAAATAAAATCACATTAAATGATAAGTGGAATGGCTCTTGACTACTTCCTAATAGCTATATTCCATCTGCATTGCCTAAAATTCCATCTGCATTCCTGCATTCTGTCTTGATGATTTGCAGAGCTATGGACATTTACAAAATAAAAACTTTCAGCTTTCCCTGGAGAAAGTACTGATCCACTGCTGACTTTAAGCTTATAATATTGTTATTTATTCATATAGTAAATGAATAGGAGACAAAACTTTCAGCTTAATAAACAATGAAGAAACAAACATTATGCAATGAAAGCCTAACTTTTCTTTGTTATTTTCCTATTTTGGGCTTTGAACTAAGTCATTTTAAGAGTGGCAAACTTGCCTTATTCTTATTTGGATTACAAAAAGATAAGGAAAATTTGTTGGTTATTGAATTTTTATTTTCCTTTTAATTCCTGTTTCATACATAACTTTGATCATCCCATTATTTCTTTTAAGTATCTGGAAATGAGAGCCAGAGATAACTTTGGGTGCTTGAATTTTCTAATTAATCTCCAATGATAACAAAACTGAAATTAAATACAACTAGAAAAGTCACAGTGATGTGATATATAAATATATCTACATCTGTATCTATATTGTATCTATATCACAGAAAGTTTAGTCGCTCAGTCGTGTTCCACTCTTTGCGACCCCATGGACTGCAGCCTACCAGGCTCCTCCATCCATGCGAATTTCCAGGTAAGAGTACTGGAGTGGGTTGCCATTTCTTTCTCCAGAGGGTCTTCCCAACCCAGGGATCGAACCTGGGTCTCTCACATTGTAGGCAGACGCTTACAGTCTGAGCCACCAGCGAAGTGTGGTTTAATGAAAGAGCAAGAGGTGACTGAATTGGAACATCCTGAACGAGGTAATCAATAATGAAAAAAAAAAGAATTTTTCTTTTTCACTTCAGTTTCATGTATCTAAAGTGCTATATATAATAAAATAAAAATGCATGATCTTAATGTGAGTCATTTCTATTAGAATAATTGACACTTAATAAGGAAAATGGGCATAGCAAGAGTCAGTTTCCACTAGAGTGAAGCAACCACCTTGTTCACGCCACTGGTTATTGATTAAGAAGTTAGGCAAAGAACTATGTAGTTTTAATAGATTATTCTCTGAGAAGGGAATGGCAACCCACTCCAGTATTCTTGCCTGGAGAATCTCATGGACAGAGGAGCCTGGTGGGCTATAGTCCATGAGGTCTCAAAGAGTCAGACATGACTGAAGTGACTTAGCACAACAGGTTATTCTAGGCTGGTTCTATTTTCAGATGGTTACACATAACAATTAATTATTTTCAAAAAAAGTACCAGAGGTATAAAATTACTCTTTAAGTTTCTTTTTTATACCTAATACCTATATATAAATTTATATGTATAGAATGTATCTGAGAAAAGCTATAAAATACTGATAAAAATAAAAGAATGAAATAAATGGAGAGAATGTGTGTTTATGCATCACATGATTCAATATTGTTAACATGTTAATTCTTCTCAATCTGATCTATAGATCCAATGCAATACCAATCCAAATTTCAGTAGGCTCTTTTTCAGATACCAATAAACTAATTCTAAACTTTACATGGAAAGGAAGCATTTAGAATAGTCTAGACAATAATAAGGAAGAGGAACAAAGCTGCATGACTCACAGTGCTCTAAAATTTAATATAAAGCTATAATAATAGACATAGTATTTTTTTGTAGAAATAAAGGGATAAAGGGAACAGAACAGAGAACCCAGAAATAGAGCTGCAAAAATACAGTCAACCAATTTTTGAAAGAGGCAAAAATGAAATTCAGTAGAGAAAGGAAAGACTTCAAGGAACAATGATGAAACACTTAAATAGCCATTTCAAAAATAAAATTTAGTATAGATTATATCTTACATAAAATACCTCATTGTGGACCATATATTTATTTATATGTTGAAAAACTATAAAACTTTTAAAGAAAACATAGGTGAAATTTTGTGACCTTGGATTTGGTGATGAGGTTTTAGATACAATTATAAAAGCATAATCCATGAATGAAAAAATTGGCAAGTTGGAATTCATTAAAATTCAAATCTTTTACTCTGTGAAAAATACTGTTAAAATAATGGAAAAATAAGTCACAACTTATGAGAAATGTTTGGAAATCACATATTGGATTTGTATCCAAAATATACAATGAGATCTTAAAAGTCAACAATAAAAAAATTAAAAATACATAAATGTTACCACAGCACAGAAAAATATATGGGTATAAGCATATAAAAATAAACTTGACATCATTTGGCTTCAGTGAACTGCAAATTCAAATAACTATTTGTCGATTATTACTATTGGTATTGGAAAAATGCAGAAATAATCCTCACAGTATCAACCACTGTTGCTATAGCAGTCACAATTCTCCATATTTATCCAACTGATTCTAAAACATATGACCACATAAAAACTTAGTTGTGGATGTTGTGGCAGCCATATTCTTGATTACAGAAAAATGGGAGCAACTAAAATGGCCTTTTAAGACAATCCATAGGATGGGGATATTAGCTGTGGGGGGAAAAAAATAAATCAAACAATGGAATATTATCCAGCAGGTAAAAAGGCACTAGCATTAGACCATGGACTCTGTCAACAGATTAGTGATTTCCAGGGGTAAGGGTGGTGTATAAGTTGAATCAGTGAAGCACAGCTGATTTTTTTTGAGGTGGTGAAACTGTCACATGACACTGTAATGATGGGTACTCAATACTATGCCTTTGTCAAAACCCATAGAATATTATAGGACACAGACTTGAATAATAATGCATACACATTTTTAAAAGTCTTCTAGGACACAAAAGTATCCCAGAGTAGAATGCATCTGAGACAAATGCATCTTGCTGCAGAGGAGAAGTTTTATATAACTTCATCTAAGAGGGTAGACTGAAATGATGCTGACTTAAGTAACTTTGGATTGTGGGGTCTCAGGGACAAAAGAACAAGGTAAAAAAGAAGGGTCCTGAAATGCAAGAACAGAAGAAGATACAGACCCTTATTATCCTTCTCTCCCCCATCTTTTTAACTACTGAAGAATTTTTAGGCCTCCCAGAGAAGTATTGAGTACAGCACTTTCACAGTATCATCTTTTAGGATTTGAAATACCTCAAATGAAATTCCATCACCTGCACTAGCTTTGTTAATTGTGATGCTTCCTAAGGCCCACTTGACTTCACACTCCAGAATGTTGGATTCCAGGTTGGTGATCATATCATCACAATTATCTGGGTCACGAAGATCTTTTTTGTATACTTCTGTGTATTATTGCCACCTCCTCTTAATATCTTCTGCTTTTGTTAGGTCCATAACATTTCTGTCTTTTATTGTACCCATCTTTGAATGAAATATTCCCTTGGTATCTCTAATTTTCTTGAAAGAATCTCTAGACTTTACATTTGACTGTTTTCCTTTATTTCTTTCGATTGATCCTTGAGGAAGGCTTTCTTATCTCTCCTTGCTATTCTTTGAAATTCTGCATTCAAATCTCTTTCCTTTTCTTCTTTGCCTTTTGTGTCTCTTTTTTCACAGCTATTTGTAAGGCCTCCTCAGAAAACCATTATGCCTTTTGCATTTCAGTTTCTTGGGGATGGTCTTGATCCCAGTTTCCTGTACAATGTCACAAACCTCTGTCTGTAGTTATTCAGGCAGGCATCTTTCTTCTATCAGATCTAATCCCTTGAATCTATTTGTCACTTCCACTGTATAATTGTAAGGGATTTGATTTAGGTCATACCTGAATGGTCTACTTGTTTTCCCCACTTTCTTCAATTTCACTCTGAATTTTGCAATAAGGAGTTCATGATCTGAGTCACAGTCATCTCCCAGTCTTGTTTTGCTGACTGTATAGAGCTTCTCCATCTTTGGCTGCAAAGAATATAATCATCTGATTTTGGTATTAACCATCTGGTGAAGTCCATGTGTAGAGTCTTCTCTTTTGTTGCAAGAGGGTGTTTGCTATGACCAGTGTGTTCTCTTGGCAAAATTCCATTAGCTTTGCCCTGCTTCATTCTGTACTCCAAGGCCAAATTTGCCTGTTACTAGAGGTATTTCTTGGCTCCCTACTTCTGCATTCCAGTCCCCCTTAAGGAAAAGGATATCTTTTCTTGGTGTTAGTTCTAGAAGGCCTTGTAAGTCCTCATAAAACCATTCAACTTCAGCTTCTTCAGTATTACTAGTTGGGACATAGACTTGGATTACTGTGATATTGAATGGTTTGCCTTGGAAATGAACAGAGATCATTCTGTCGCTTTTGAGATTGCATCCAAATACTGCATTTCAGTCTTTTGTTTGCTATGATGGCTACTCCATTTCTTCTAAGAGCTTCTTGCCCAAAGTAGTAGATATAATGGTCATCTGAGTTAAAATCACTCATTCCAGCCCATTTTAGTTCACTGATTCCTAAAATGTCGATGTTCACCCTTGCCATCTCCTATTTGACCACTTCCGATTTGCCTTGATTCATGGACCTAATAGTCCAGGTTCCTATGCAATATTGCTCTTTACAGCATCGGACTTTACTTCCATCACAGGTCACATCCACAACTGGGTGTTGTTTTTTCTTTGGCTAGATCTTTTCCTCCTTTATCAAGTTATTTCTCCACTGATCTCCAGTAGCATACTGGGTACCTACCTACCTGGGGAGTTCATCTTTCAGTTTCCTATATTTTTGCCTTTTCATACTTTTCATGGAGTTCTCAAGGCAAGAATGCCAAAGTGGTTTGCTAGTCCCTTCTCCGGGGCATCACATTTTGTCAGAACTGCCCAGCATGACCAATCCATCTTGGATAGCCCTACACTGTATGGCTCATACTTTCATTCAGTTAGACAAGGCTGTGGTCCATGTGATCAGATTGGAAAATGTCAGTTTTCATTCCAATCCCAAAGAAAAGCAATGCCAAAGAATGCTCAAAATATCGCACAATTGCACTCATCTCACATGCTAGTAAAGTAATGCTCAAAATTCTCCAAGCCAGGTTTCAACAGAATGTGAACTGTGAACTTCCAGCTGTTCAAGCTGGTTTTAGAAAAGGCAGAGAAACCAGAGATGTCAAATGGCCAATACCTGTTGGACCATCGAAAAAGCAAGAGAGTTCCAGAAAATTATCTACTTCTGCTTTATTGACTATGCCAAAGACTTTGTTTCTGTGGACCACAACAAACCCTGGAAAATTCTTAAAGAGATGGGAATACCAGGCCACCTGATCTGGCTCTTGAGAAATCTGTATGCAGGTCAGTAAGCAACAGTTAGAACTAGACATGGAACAACAGACTGGTTCTAAATTGGGAAGACAGTATGTCCAGGCTGTATATTGTCCCCATGCTTATTTAAATTATATGCAGAGTACATCATGAGAAATGCTGGGCTGGAAGAAGCACAAGCTTGAATCAAAATTGTTGGGAGAAATATCAATAACTTCAGATATGCAGATGACACCACCATTATGGCAGAAAGTGAAGAAGAACTAGAGAGCCTCTTGGTGAAAGTGAAAGAGGAAAGTGAAAAAGTTGGCGTAAAGCTCAACATTCATAAAACCAAGATCATGGCATCTGGTCCCATCACTTCATGGCAAATAGATGGGGAAACAGTGGAAATAGTGGCAGACTTTATTTTCTTGGGCTCCAAAATCACTGCAGATTGTGACCGCAGACATGAAATTAAAAGACACTTACTCCTTGGAAGAAAGGTTATGACCAACTTAGACAGCATTTTAAAAAGGATAAACATTACTTTGCCAACAAAGTCTGTCTCGTCAAAGCTATGGTTTTTCTAGTAGTCATGTATGGATGTGAGAGCTGGACTATAAAGAAACCTGCACACCGAAGAACTGATGCTTTTGAACTGTGGTGTTGAAGACTCTTGAGAATCCCTTGGACACCAAGGAGATCCAAGTAGTCCATCCTAAAGGAAATCAGTCCTGAATATACATTAGAAGGACCAATACTGTAGCTTCAATACTTTTTCCACCTGAGGCAAAGAGCTGATTCATTGGAAAAGACCGTGATGCTGGCAAAGATTGAAGGTGGGAGGAGAAGGGGACGGCAGAGGATGAGATGGTTGGATGGCATCACTGACTCAACAGACCTGAATTTGGATATATTCTGAGAGTTGGTGATGGACAGGAAGGCCTGGTGTGCTGCAGTCCTTGGGGTCGCAAAGAGTTGGACAGGACTGAGTGACTGAACTGAACCGAACTGTGCAGTATAACCTGTGTTCCAATCCATTCTAAATATGGAGAAGGTATTTGCCTTACTCTTCCCCAACAGAGTATATGTGCCTCATCCAATCAGTAAATGACCTGCAAGATCCCTATCCCATTCCTTGTACCCTGTCTATAAATTGGACCATTGACCCATATTCAACATCGACTTGCTCAATGTTGGCTCGCCCTGACTATCAGGAAGCTGATATCTCCCCTCTCCCACTCCAATAAATTGTATTCTCCTTTCATTCTGCCTCGTGTCTGGAAATTCTTTTCTAACCTGTGCACGGACCATGACAGAAATGAGTGGGACATACACTAAATGATCGTAGAGAATCTTGTAGTGCCCCAAATAAGGAAACTCTAAAAGAAATTTTAAAAAGCACTGTTATGGAGTTTTGTTAGGGGCATGGGACCCAAGTGATAGGACTTCCAGTGGACAAAGTTACAATAATCTCAGCAACATAACAAATAACACACAACTAGATTATAATCCAAAGTATAAACCAAATATCATTGAGACCATACTGAAAGAAATAAATGATTGAATAAATAAGTAAATGGGGAAGAGAAACAAATATCCTTTGAATAAGAATTCCAAATCATTTATGTAGATATACTTCCTTGAGTGAGATAAAGCATAACATACTCTTCATGGGTGAGGTGCTCATAGTGACTTTGTCCCCAAAAATACAATATTGAAAGAGTGGGAAAAAAAAGAATGACTTCACAGTGAAGAAATCTGACAAAAACTACCTCAGTCAAGTGACCAAGGTTGCATCTGTAAATCTAAAAGTCTCCTAAAATAATAAGCAAATAGAGATGCCACCAATTTCTCTTTCTCCTGTCTCCCGCCTGTGCCTGCTGAAAGACATCCAAATGCAGATCTTCCGTATCAGCATGACTGTGCTGTAGATACAGTTGGTATTCATGACTCCTTTTGTAAGGCATTACGTGAAACTGTGCTCTCATTTTTAACTGCTTGGTTTCATCTTCATGGAATAATCTCCCAGGTAGAAACTCTGGCCTAAGTACATTACTTGATTAAACAAGATCTGCACTGTAGGGGTTCTTACCCTTGAGCTGCCTGGAGCTCAACCCCTTTATTTTCAAAGTCAGAGTGAAGTCTCAGTAGCCATTTACTCTCTTCAAATCATAAACTCTCATAAGTGGGGCTAGGAGGGAATCTGTGAGGTAGTAAATGGATCCTGTTCTAAACTGCTGCATTTGAATTTATTATACTATAGTAAAGACTTTAATGCCATTCAAGTTATGTCTTACTATTACTCAAATTAAGTATGTATCTTTCAATAGGGTTTATAAGAACTGCGATTTTCTTCTTAAATATATTTCTTAATTATTTAAGACTAATGAAAATAAAATATTATCTCAATTTCTAGATTGCTTTTGTTGTTGTTTAGTCACTCAGTCATGTTTGACAAAATTTGCCATCCCATGGACTGTAGCCCACCAGGCTCTTCTGTTCATGGGATTTCCCAGGCAAGAAAACTGGAGTGGGTTGCCATTTCCTTCTCCAGGGATTTTTCCTGACCCAGAGATTGAACCCTTGGTCTCCTGCATTGTAGGCAGCTTCTTTACCACTGAGCCACTGGGGAGGCCCAGACTTCTAGATTGCTCATTACTAAATGTTAGGGCTCATGTGCCAGAAGTATGCTGGGAGAACATGTCTTTCACATTTCTAGGATTGAATTTCTGTAAATACAACTAACCCATTGTGAAAGTCACTCAGTCATATCCAACTCTTTGTGACCCCATGGATAACACAGTCCATGGAATTCTCTAGGCCAGAATACTGGAGTGGGTAGCCTTTCCCTTCTCCAGGGGATCTTCCCAACCCAGGAAGTGAACCCAGGTCTCCTGCATTGCAGACAGATTCTTTACCAGCTGAGCCACAAAGGAAGCCCAAGAATACTGGAGTGGGTAGCCTATCCCTTCTCCAGCAGATCTTCGCGACCCAGGAATTGAATTGGGGTCTCTGGCAGTGCAGGCAAATTCTTTACCAACTGAGCTATCAGGGAAGCCCTGCTAACACATCATCCCGTTTTAATTCTTTCATTATACAGGTAGAATGAATTACCTGATCACTGACTGTTGGAAATAATTGGCATATGTAACTCAGCTTTCTCCATCCTCCTACCTTTTAGGAGTTTGATACATATAGAAAAGATTCATTCTTATCAAGTCAAGTTTAACAGAGACAGATGTTTATGTAGACAGCTTAGTCATTGACCAATGGTACCTAAGTGTATAGGGAAGTTTATCTAATTTTAGGTTTCAACATTAGCATGTCTATTTTTTGTATATCAAAACTTCATTCTCTAATATCAACATTTTAAATAACATAAATGACACTTAGTCTCCCATTTTGTCAATATCAATTGATTCCAAACCAAGATGAGGAATAAAGGTGTGATATTAATCATGCCTTCAGACTAGCAAAAAAAACCATGGATTTGGGCTCCTTCATTTTTTAAATGTATTTTTAGTTATCCTGTTCTTTAGAAATTAGGTCCTGATGTTAGGTGATTTACATTGTGTTTTGTGGTAGATGGAAGGCACAACAGACCATGATGTACAGCTGAATTTATTCAGCCAGTGACTGCCCAGACATAAGAAGGAAGATTCTCTCCTCTCTGATCTTCATGCCATCTTTCAGGTCTAGAGCCAGGCAGGAGAAGACAGCAAATTTGTGGTGCTTCTCTCCATTCCAGTATGCCAACAGACCAGAAACAGGAAGAAAAATTCACTCTGAGGGCACCATTTAGACAGGATTTGTTCCCCTCTGATAGTCCAGGCCTTTAACTCATACTCACACTTTTATTTGTATCATAGTGAAGAGGGGAAAAAAAGGCCTGCACTTATTACCCCTAAGAGATCACAGTAAGCTCTGAGTTCTCACTCACACACTGCAGGTCTGGCACAGTGTCCTGCTGGGGAAAGGCTGCTATCTTGGGAGATGTAGATGAGATGGAGTTAAAAATGAAGAGAAAGAAAGAAGTGTTTCAGGTGCTGTGTATGTACTCAGTTGTGTCCAACTCTTTGCCACCCATGGACTGTAGCCTGCCAGGCTCTTCTGTCCATGGGGTTCTTCAGGCAAGAATACTCAAGTGGGTAGTCATTTCTTTCTCCAGAGAATCTTCCCAACCCAGGAATCAAACCTGCACCACCTGTATTGGCAGGTGATTCTTTACTTCTGCGCCTCCTGGGAAGCCCCTCTTCAGCTGCCTCCTTTAGAGAGTCCTCTCCTTTCCCTCACCGCATTTTACTTACATTAAAATATATTGTTATTTTTTTATGAAACCTGGTCATAATAATGGCCTATGACTTCTCAGTGAAGGTTGGGAGATGCAAGGGAATGGAGCATTGAAACAGTTAGAAGAGTAAGGAAATCCCCGAGGTCAGACTGACACCATTTTACTTTTCTTATCAGGCATTTATAAACAGACATTTAACATTCTGTTGATAGGATGACTATTTTCCTAAAAGTTCCCATTTTATCCCCAAATAAGTCAATTAATACCTGCTAATTGTTTTTAGCACATTTTTAAATTTCTTAAGTGTCCTTGTTTGGAAGATAGGTTAATAGTCACCTTAAATACAGAGGATTTTTCTTGTTTCTTAACAATTAAAGAGTTGGGAGAAATAATTATGGTAGTAGACATTGATTTTTTTTTCAATTAACCTTTAGCTAAACTATTCTGAATATATTTATATTAAATTAATTGTGGGACAGCAGTTATATTTTGACCAAAAGTTTAATATATGACTTATATTTGGGCTTATCAGTATATACACTTTCTGCATTCATAATTAGTAAAATTTAAAATGTATAGTCATAATCCTTTTTATATACTTCATATTAATTTTTGCTAGATCCACAAAGTTGAGTTTTTCTTAACACATTTATGATGATTGTTTTGATCCTTACTTTGTCATTAAGACCTGTGTGATGGCCTGTACATTCTTATCCTCTCACAACAAACCTAAGAAAATATTTTATCATTATTTTCATTTTACAAGTTGAAAGATTATAGATAAACTCTGAACTACCATCTCTGCATATTCATTTTCCCTCAGAAATTTCCAGAAACTATGGAGCCTAGTGAGCAACTTATGCTCTACATTCCTTACCTTGCAAAATTCTAACCTCTGTATCCATCTGTCTAATCAAGCACCTAAGACTCCTTTCTCTGACAAATCTGAACTGCTTTTCTCTTTTTGGACTCTTCCTAACTGTGCTCTCTGGAGAAAGCAATGGCACCCCACTCCAGTACTCTTGCCTGGAAAATCCCATGGACGGAGGAGCCTGGTGGGCTGTAGTCTATTGGGTCACGAAGAGTCTGACATGACTGAGCGACTTCACTTTCACTTTTCACTTTCATGCATTGGAGAAGGAAATGGCAACCCACTCCAGTGTTCTTGCCTGAAGAATCCCAGGGACGGGGAAGCCTGGTGGGCTGCCGTCTATGGGGTTGCACAGAGTTGGACACGACTGAAGCGACTTAGCAGCAGCAGCAGCAACTGTGCTCTCTGATGCTTCTTGTATGCTCAGTCTCTTGACTTAAGTTCTTTCCCATTTGTGGGCATAGCTGAAATTCAACTCTTCTATACTTCTCTCCTCTTCTCCCCAGTGTTGTTGAACAGTCTCTGTGTATCTTTCTCCCTGTACAAAGTGTGGCTGCTCCATTAGCTACAGTATTCCTCTTTTTTCCTTGTCTCATCAGAATATGGAATATCTTGTAGAAATCTAGGTCAAGCTTTAGAAATGTACTTGAATAAAGTTTGAACAACCATGGGAAAATACAAAGTGTCCACTCCTGATTACCAATGCCCCCATAATGATATAGAATTTGTCACAGTTCTTGAGTTTTACATTTCTGTCATTCCAAATCTGCAATGAATGATATTTTTCCAATTCTCATAAAGACACTTTGGACCAGGCTCGATGAATACTCTCCTTCATCCTAACTACTGTGAACAGGGTAATTGATTGTTGAATTCTTATACATTTGTCTGGAGCTCCATGTATAGATGATCTCTCAGTTCAGTTCAGTTGCTCAGTGGTGTGACTGTAACCGCATGGACTGCAGCACACTAGGGTTCCCTGTCCATCACCAATTCCAAGACCTTGTTCAAATTCATGTCCATTAAGTTGGTGATGCCATCCAACCATCTCAGTTTCTGTTGTCCCCTTCTCCTCTGCTGGGTAGGGCTAAACAGAGCTCACTAGCTGCTTGGTACTAAATGAGCACAGAGGAATTGCTGACTTTTATCTAACCATTTATATTTCCTTTGTAATTCTTAGCCAAAGATTTTACTTCCTTGATCATTGAGGACATCTACACATTAGGGGAGAAATGTCATAAAGCTCTCTTCACTAGAATTAAAAACCCATTTCCAATTGTCACCATATTTATTACTCCTCATTGCTATATAACAATCACAAATTTAGCCTCTTGAAATGACACTCATTTATCAGCATCTGTTCCTGTAAGACAGAAGTCCAGCACAGCATGGTTAGATTCTCTGATAAGGATCTAAAGAGGCTGAAATCAAGGTGTCAGCTGGGTCTGCTGTTCTCATCTGGGACTCTGGCTCCTGTTCCACAATCACTGGCTATTAGCAGAATTCACTCCCTTCTAACATTTTCCACGGGGTCCTCTCCATCATTAAGTAGGCAACAGTGCGTCCTTTTCACACTTAGAATCTCTTTGATACCCTCTTCTATTACATCTCCCTCATTTCTTTTTCTTTGTTTCTTTCTTTCTTTCTTTCTTTCTTTTTTTAGCTTTCTCTTCTTCCTTTTGAACATGACATACAGATGTGTGCTCAAGTGCTAGCTCAAGACTGACTCTTTGGAGCTCCATGGTCTGTGACCTGCTGGGCTCCTCTGTCCATGGCATTCCCCAGGAAAGAATAGGAGTAGGTTGCCATTTCCTCCTCCAGAGTATCTTCTGGACCCAGGGATTGAATCCATGTCTCCTGCACTGCAGGTAGATTCTTTACTGCTGAGCCACCAAGGAAGTCTGATTTAGATAATCTATATAGTTATATAATCTGGGAAACTTTTCTCTTTTAAGGCCAGTGGATTAGTAACCTTTATTATATATTCAAACTTTTTGTATAATGTAACATACTGTAACTATGGGAGTGGTATTTGGGGTGTAGATAAGGGGCAAAATCCCACCTATCACACTAAAATATAAAAGGATGTCCTCAACAGGAAAACAACGATTTTATGAATTGAGCATAAAGTCAAATTGATTAAAAAAATAGCATGAGAAATTACAGGACATTTGTCCCTTGGAATAAAAATTATGACAAACTACACAGCATATTAAAAAGCAGAGACATCTGCTTTCAAAGGTCCATATACTCAAAGCTATGGGTTTTACAATAGTCATGTATGGATGTGAGAGTTGGGCCATAAAGAAGGCTGAGCACCAAAATGATGCCTTCGAACTGTGGTGCTGAAGGCTCTTAAGAGTCCCTTGGACAGCCAGGAGATCAAACCAGTCAATCCTAAAGGAAATCAACCCTGAATATTCATTGGAAGGACTGATGCTAAAGCTGAAGCTCCAATACTTTGGCCACTTGGTATGAAGAGCCAACTCATTGGAAAAGACCCTGATTCTGGGAAAGACTGAGGGCGTGCGTGTGTGTGCGTGTGTGCGTGTGTGTGTGTGTGTGTGTTTTTATATATATATATATATGCTTTATACCATATGCCACATTACCTTAACTGTCTTTACAGAGATATATTTTCTTTTAACTCAGCAATTATTTATCTTCATTAAAACAAATAGCCATTTGAAATACCTCACTACATTTACTTCCTAATAATGATTCTGTTATCCCCAATATTATACAATATATCCTATATTAATTTGAAAGTGATTTTTTTCTTACAGCAAGAAGAATGTTTGTTTCCAATGAGAAGCTATATTTTCTAATTTCCAAAACATATTTGCCATAATTGCAGGAATGTTTTCCAAAGACTAATTTCCCAAATCACGGTTGACCTTTGTGGTGGGTGTTATAAAGAAACTTTAAAATTCAAAGGTCAGAACCAAATTCAAACCAGCTTATTCAAGCCATGGGAAAGAAAGAATTTGATCATACTTTTGGCTATTAGGACTTGAGTTGGCTCTGGAGTATTGATCTTATTTTCCAGGCTGCCTTCACTATGAGATGAATGTTGTCCAACATTTGTTCTAGTCTCATAGAGCCTAAATGCCTAGAAGGGAGAAGTTCTTTCCTACATTTCAGACAGACAGGCAGACATTGCAGGGAAAGCCTTTTGCCTAGCTTTTATGTCATGTTTTCCTTCATACTAACAGCAAGGCCTATGCGGATGGGTTAGCGTTTGGGTAAAACAAGAAGGTCTCCAAAAGAAGGGGACAGGTGCATTCAGAAAAGTCATTTGAAGGCATCATAGCAGTCAGATGGCACTGAATCGACATGTACTAGAGCACACCTTTCATTCTCTTCACTCTCTTTAATCTTCAGTTTTTAAGCATCAGAAAAATAATTATTTTCCCTTTCACAGTACACTGCTTCAGAGGTGTTAGGAAGGGAATGAAAAGATCTGAGAAAAAGGTCCAGCTTGATTGGGGACTGAGAGACTTCTTTGAACCAAGGGGTTTAATGTGGGATTTAATAATATGAAGAATATTTAAAGAACAAAATAGACCTAGGAAATCAAATCCAGGAAACACGATATGACTAAGCCTCATGGGGCTGTTTGTATAACCACGAATATACTGAATGGACAGCAAAATTGAATTAGCAGAATGAACTGAGGATTGTAGGGAATTTTTCTATGAATTAGAATGACAGATGGCTGCAACTGTCAGGTTAGAAATCAAATCTTGACCCCATGAGACCCACTTTACTCCTAAGAACATGTCTAGGGATTCTGCATATGCTGGGTCACATAGATGGTTACAAGACATAATCAAAATTTCAAAGGGCAAATAATACTTATCCATTAGTATGCACCTTTAAGTAAGGATTTATCACTTCCTATGGGAGAACCATCATAGGTACTCTATTATAACAATGCAAGTCAAGCTCATACTGCTTCTTATTATAGTATAAAATGTCACTTTAAGAAAAATCTTGGGGTATAGTTGCAGAAAGAGAGGTACAGTTTTGTAAAACTGATGGTCTTTACAGTGAGTGTCTATTATCAGACAATATGCATTTCAAAATGCAAGGACTGATATGTATGTAAAGAAAAGAGCCTGGGGCTATTAAACCACTTCTCAGAGTTTTACTTTCACAGGTAGTTTTGCCTTATTATTACTATTTTTTTTTCTACCAGCCCTAAGTTAAAAAGGCACAGAATGAATGTTTGGCAGTCTGGAGTGCATTGTCTATTGCTCCTGAAGTGCCATCTGGCACTGCAATCTCGACTGCAGAAGTGCTTGATGCCTGTCCTGACTGATGGTTATAATGGATGCATCTCTGCTCCTCTTGCAAGATCTATGAGTAATTCTAGCCAGGCGGATGACAGTCACAAATCTCAACAGAGTGCTTAGTTGTTTCCAACTTCCAAGACCTTTTAAGACTGTGAAATTTAGCAAAAGGAAGCAGACTGGTAAACAAAGTTAGAACATGTCCTCATGCATAATGAAATATTCAATAAACAGCAAAGGCACATTTTTGAGAGTTGAAATCTTGTTCAGAGCAGCACTGCCACATGACTTCTTTGCAGAAAGCTAAAGTGAACAATTTGTTTGCTCATATTTCATGTAAAGAAGCCAGCCTTGCCCTGAACTTTCTCAAATATTAGCACTTCTAACAGATTCTTTGTGTGAAGTAGGACATTAATAGGGGAAAAAGTAGAAAGGAAACAAAGAAAACCAATTGGAGTTAATAGCACAGTGTATGGTAAGACTCTTGAAACCAGAGAAGTCGTACTTGGATACTAATTATTACTTAAATACTTCTGACTTTAGTGTTTCCAGCCCAGAAGCCTCAGAAGATTTGCAGAAACCAAAAAATCTATAGATTCAAATGGATTCAGAAATGGCATAAGGTAAAGAAATACCTTATGTTTTGCATATTTGGCATTGATAAATTGATTTTAGATCTTAAAAAGCTAATAAAATATGCCTAAATAGATAAACAAATCATTTTTTAATAAAAATCTTCTCTGGAATGATAACTGTCATAATAAAGGGAAGCACCTTTAGCATTTAATTGATATTTTCTAACCTCACATAGTGCAATAAAACTGCGTTTAAATACTTATAGTAAAAATACTGAATGAATACACTGATATTAGTCAAGTTGTATGAAATGACTTGTTTATATTTGTAGATAGTAGTCTTCTATTCTTTCCTTCAAGGATGACCTTCTATAAGCATGTACTAGATCATGCACAAATTAAAAAGACACGGCTCTTGCCTTAAGAAAACAGTTTAGGAGATATGCACCCTGAATTTTTTCCAGTCACGTGGGCCAGATGGATACATGGAATCATCCATCTTCTCTAAAGATTTGTCATCATGACCAATGTTTAGTTTGCAGTGATCAAAATGGGCATATGGCCAGGGAAGAAAGTTTGCTGTCATTACAGAGAGATTTGTTTTTAGATGTGCAAGGTATCTTTGCACTCTATTTTGGACCAATTTTCTTATGACATACTCTAAAGAGAGTCACACAA
The DNA here is from genome assembly GCA_007570785.1 of Antilocapra americana. Taxonomy (NCBI): domain Eukaryota; kingdom Metazoa; phylum Chordata; class Mammalia; order Artiodactyla; family Antilocapridae; genus Antilocapra; species Antilocapra americana. The sequence continues at coordinate 4,757,870 of ML660772.1, forward strand.
CAGAGCTTTCTAATACATGAAAGCCTGAAATTGGCTCAACTTGCAGAAAGCAACATTCCAAATTGTACAGATGTTCTTGGAGCTGCTGTTTCAACTGGTAATGTCAGTCACTAAAAATTTTGATTAAGGTAACAGTCTTTGGTCACCCTAGCAATCTATTGCAGTTAAAATCACTTTCAAAAACTGTTCGTGAGTCTGGATACACAGCTGCCTCTGTATTTCATACAGCCACCCCTCCCCAACCCTGACCACATGTACCATCTGGTAAGATCCTAAAGATGAGACTCCATGTCTTACTCATTAACTTTGTATCTGAGGCATTGAGCAGAGTATCTCAATTGGAAGGTAGTACATCATGATTAAGTTCAATCTGAGGATAGCCTATAACATGAATGAGGCAGAATCTATGGTTATAAATCTGCTCACACTGGATTATATATGTTGCGTGTTTATCTCTTTTCTTCTTCTGTATAGAATTCTAAGGTAAGTCATTTTATCACTGGTTGATTTCCACATACAGCAGTTCACATCATGTCAGAATATAATAATTACTAAATAATAATTATTATAAGTATGTTCCACATATACACATTTTATATTTTCTAAGATGACCCATTTAGGATGATTCTATATTTGTACTTAACTAAGTTTTTTAGTTTTAAGTTTTACAATAGTTCTACTTTTCCCTAGGTTTGCATCTCTTGTACATGCATGTTTGAAAAATGTTTGTGTGTTAGGATTCAAACACATCTATGTTTTCGATGCCCTAAAAATCTAATGTTAGGTCATAAAATTTATTATACTGCTATATGTTCACACTTCATTTATGCCACAGTTTAGTCTATAAGATTGCATTAATTTAAGATTGCATTAAATTAAGATTTCTTTAATTTAAAAATATTATCAAACTGTTATATAAATAACTCAAAATTTACACATACTCTTCTTACTTACTAATATAATCTGAGTACTATGTGAGTATGTGTATCTATGCATACCACACATGCTCAGTGATTCATTCATGTCTGGCTCTTTGTGACCCCACGGACTGTAGCCCGTCAGGCTTCTCTGTCCATGTGATTTTCCAGGCAAGAATACTGGAGTGGGCTGCCGTTTCCTTCTCTAGGGAATCTTCCCAACCGAGGGACTGAACCCGCGCTTCCTGCCTGGCAGTCAGATTCTTTACCCTGTGTCACCTGGGAAGCTCTATGTATGTATGTGCATGTGTATACTATGTCTATTATGTTCATTTTCTTCTATTACCTCTTTGATTCATAGTCATAATATCCTATATTACAACTCTCACCCCTTTATTCTCCAATTTACTATCATAAGCGTTTCCCCATGCCAGTACATTGTAGCTTCTAAATATATTTTTCAATAGCACAAAATTGAATAGAAATTTTTTAAAAAGAAAAATAGATTTGCAACAATAGAAAAACCAAAACCATACACACAAAGCCTAAAACACCTTATATCTCACATATTGCCTAAACAATAAAGTCCACGTTACTTAGTGAGATATACAAAATTCCTTTCAGTCTAACCATTATCCATCAGTTTTGATTTTTTTTAATTTTTCCATTAGTCTCTCAATCATGTCCATGTTCCAACTACATGAAGTATCCATTTTCTAAATATATATTATTATAAAAGTGATTACTAAGAATCTCAACTTAAAAAAAAGGTGTATCTCCAATATTTTCTATACACTCTTTCCTTTGCTTAGAGTGCCTTTCACTGCCAGTTACTGCAGGACCTCTCCTAATCGTTCTTCATGACCTAGTGGTTGGTCCACCCTTCTGCAAAGTCTCCCTCAGCTCCTTCCTTGAGCTCTTCATCATGTTTCCCTGTTTGTCTGCATTATGGTTTCTTATCCACACACCTAACTTAATGTGCAGATGAAATGACTCTCTAGGTTCTAGCTGTAACTTCTGTTTACACTTTATACTTGGCTCTGTACTGAGACAGAAGCCATTTTTTTCAATTACTCCTTGGAGTTTAGGTACCAGGAGAAAGTGGAATTTTTCATAAGGTCCAACGTGTGAAGAAGGTGCACATGTAGAGAACACCCATGTACTCCAAACTAAGACAGGAACCTGTAAGTGAACTGAAGAATGGAATTCTCAATCTCTTGATAATGACAATGAAAACAATGATGTCTAGCACATGATGTTTGCTTAGGAATTGCTGAAATGGTAATTTCCAATATGGAAAATGGGCAGGAATTTGTAGGTAAAAGGTTATAAGCTCTTTGGAGTCAGAGGGAAATCACACAGACATGAGTTGGTTGGCAAAGATCCTCAAACTCTGAGGACACATTATGTTACGAGAAATCAGAGATATTTAGTAAACTTAAATAAATATTTGCTTTGGTTCATAATATTTATTTTCAATAGTTTTTCTTTGTATTTAGGAAGACTAAAAATAACTGATTTTCTCAGCTAAACCAAGAGGAACAAAAAGAAGTTTTTTGCTCATACTTAAGCCAGAGCTATAACTTAGAATCGCCCAAAGGTGAGATAAAACTTATGGAGACAGAATTGGTCTCAGAGATTAGTAGCTTTCCTACTCTTCTATTCTATTTCAATCTACGGAGAATCCAAATTTTATTTTTCTTGGAAATTTGGTAATGTATTATATTCCATCTCTAGTTTCTTAACAGTAGTTCCTCAAAGGACTGTGTTATATTTGTTGTGACTCAGTAATTATATTTTTCTGGCCCTTTCTATATAGGTTCTCAAAATAATGTATTAAAAATATAAATAAATGTATCAAGGTTTTAACATTTTACATCAGAACCTCTAATATACTTTTCTGTAATAACAATATTCATAAAACCTACTGAGGGAAGTGGGACTATGCAAATCTACATCAGCATATAATAGTAATGCAAATGGATATGTTTTGTTTTTTTCCTAAGTTACTGATTTGCTTTTTGTTTTGTCTAGATATTACATAAGTCATCTTTCCTTTTAACTATTGCCAGACAAATTTCTTTTAAAAGTAAAGATCAGCCTCTTTGATTTATTGTTTGTTCATTTGGAAATCATGGAGTCAATCTTTTGTAGAAGAAATTAAAATGCTCTAGAAGAAACAGATATAGTGGTATCAGTTTGACTATTTACAGACTATTTAAGTTACTTTTCCCATTATCTCAATGGGGTTTACCTATTGAGATGGACAAGAAGGTGTCAGTTTAGTTAATGTGGTCCCCACTTTAAAAATAAAGGTTGATGTTGGTTATTTCATATGTTTTATTCAGGAAATTTTGTGCTATTAAAGAGAATAAATATTACTATTGATAGTTGATAGTAAACATTGGTCTGCTATTTATACTTCTTCCCACACAACTCCATGAATTGATAATTCTATTTTATTCTTTTAAGAGGGGTAAATTAATTACTTTCGTACTTTCCATGAAATACTGTCCACAAATTTCTAGGAACAGAGATTCTTTTAGATAAGTTAGAATGTCAAACTGATTAATTTGTGCTCTAGTTTTATTATAAAAAATATGTTCTAATATTATGGACAGTTCTTAATTTTTGTAGGTGATGGCCCATGTCTGCATATATCAGACTGTTATCTGGGCTAATATATAGATTGAGTTTGGTTGAATTCATATGTGTCATTATGATACTGCAACATGTGCCAGCTTACTTATTGAAACTGAAACTGGAGAGGAATACCAAGAAGAGAATTCTAAAGTATCATTTAAAAGTATTTGTCTCTCCTCAATGAAGTTTTTATATTTCTATGACTACATTTTCCCAGGTGGCTCAATGATAAAGAATTTGCCTGCAAATGCCAGAGCCACAGGAGATGTGGGTTCAATCCTTGTGTCGGGAAGATGCCCTGGAGGAGGAAAAGGTAACCCACTCCAGTATTCTTGCCTGTAAAATGCCATGGACAGAGGAGCCTAGTGGGCCACAGTCCATGGGGTTGCAAATAGTTGGAAGCAACTGAACACACATACACACATTTCCTTACTTGTTATTTTTAACTTCAAATGTTTATAACACTTAGCTGATGCACCCTGAGATGTCATTTTCCAGCATCTGTCATATGACTACTGCATGCTCTGAGCCGTGAATGTGTATTTCTTGGTGGTAATAGTTAAAGTTACTTATTTTACCAAAGTCTCTATTGATTTGGTCTTTCTTACACAGTTGATTCTGTTTCCTTGCAGAGGAGTCTGAGTGGAACAACTGTACCAGGTCTTATTCCAGAATTGAATAGTAGTTGGAAGTACACCTCTATGTGCCTCTGTAAGGGGGAAGGGACATATGAACTTGTAATGTGACTACTTTTCTCACATTCAATTGAATATCCACTTACTAGAGAAGAAGACAAAATAGATTTAGGTGATCAACTGTTTTTGCTGCTTCATTCAAATGTAGAGAATGCTTAACAATATCAACACCAACAAGCATTTTTGTTATTCTGCTCTCAAACATTTTTGCTCTAAAATTTCAGTGTTTTATTTTTGAAATGGCCTGGTTAAAGGTTGTAAATTTCACACTCTGGCCCATTTCTGTACAGTTTTAGTAACTAGAAATGTATTTTAAAAATACTTCAGTTATCTGCTGGCCTAGGCCAAATTAATCTAACCACTTGGCCAGGATCCCTTGTCTTTGCTCCACTGGTCTTTCTTTCATGCAAAAGGTGGAGTTACACTATTTTGCAATATAGGGTTACAGAAGGAATGAATGGACTTTGATCTTCTCTGTTAAAATAACAATTAGAGAACCTTTGCTGAAAAGAGTAAAAGTCATTGTTCAAGACAATATGAACTTTATTTCTTAAATTCTCGATTTTGCATAGAAGACTTCTTAAAAGGATTATTTTTCTGATGTTAACATTATTTTGAAGGAATTATTAATAAATGATTTATTCCATTCTTCTTTTTGAGGTTGTCAAAATATCTTCCCTGGTGGCTCAGATGGTAAAGAATCCTCCTGCAGTGTGGGAGTCCTGAGATTGATACCTGCATTGGGAAGATCCCCTGGAGGAGGGAATGACAACTCACTCTAGTATCCTTTCCTGGAGAATTCCAAGGACAGAAGACCCTGGTGGGCTATAGTCCACGGGTTGCAAAGAGTCAGACATGACTGAGCAACTAAGCACAAATGTTCTAATAAACACTTATGTATCAACTTTCTCCACTTGATTTTTACAATCACTTATTTTGTTACTCCTATGAAAAAGAATCAGTCTATTATTTTCTTAAAAATTGGTATTGACAAATAAATGTGCCTAGGTGAATGCAACCAACTTACCAGTGCAACTATAGTTTTGTTAGATTTACACAGTTTTACCAAAATCAGTCATATTCATTGCTTTCTACCCTTACAGAACATGAGAGAGAAGAAACCATAAAACCTATGTAAACAGTGTCAAACTCTATCTAAAATACTTGTTGAATAGTAAAACTATAGTAATGCATTTTTCTAGAAATGAATTTGGTTTTAATAGCACAGGGCTCTAGGGATCTCTTGGTTGCCTGATTTAGAATGCTAACCTAAGCAGTGTGGAAATTAAAGATTGAAATGGCTTGGTTATCCATGACATTTTACTGCAGTGTTACTGCTGTAGATATATAATAGATTATTAAAATATTTGCTTCTCCAGTGGGATTTGCAGTCCTGGTGTTTTGATTGCGATAAGAGCTGTAATCCTTTAACTTCCCCTTTGGGTATAATAAAATTCTTCCATGTAAATGAGAATCAATCATGGATTACATAAAAGCTGGACAACCTTAAAACATTGTAAAAAGAGTTGCAACTGACATTGACATTTCTTGCTTCTCCTTGTCTACTAATTTTATTTTTCAGCTATGATTATGTAGTGTATACTATTTTTGTTTTATTGTGATAGGATTGCTCCTCTTATATGACAGTTTCTTTTCTACCCTGTGGGCAAAGCTATTCTCTGAGTATTGATTAAAAATGGACTTTTATTCGTTTATTTCTGTTAAAACAAAATAAGTCAGCTTTCCTGTGCAATAGTAGTTAAAAGAAAAATGAAGCTCCCCTGGGAGCTGGAATATCTTAATTGGAATATCAGAACAACTATGCATGCATGTGTTTACATTCACATATATACACACACACGCTTTTCTGAAGCCCTCTCTAACAATCTGTTCAGTTTTAAATCATCCTAAGAAAAAAAAATTCCATGAATCTGCTGAGTTTTTTTTTTTTTTTTTTTTTGGCAGTAAGTAAATTGTCATAACTTTTTCTTCATTCCTGGTAGTAATCCACTAATTACTGACATAGGTTCTCATTTTCATTAGGGAGTGCAACATGTCTACCTAGTATCTTGCTTCAAAGGGTTGGACCCGAACATACAGTTTGCTTGGGCAGGTTGATAATCTAAAGCCTTTCAAACTGATCATCTTTAAATACTTGCTCAGTGCTTATCCAAAGGGGTATGGAATAGGGAAAGACTATTCATGATCAGTGCTTTACCTATGAGAAGAGAAACAGAGGGAGAGGGCCAAGTGAAGGGGAAGGTGGAAAGGGAGGTGGAAGGAGAAAGAGGGAGAGAGGTTTTAGTTACTGTCTCCTTCCTTCCTTAACCATGCACATATTATGCAGAGATACATGGGAAAGGTAAATGAAAATACAGAAAAGCACATATCTTGGGAATAATAGACATACTAATTAAGAGTTAAACATGTAAGTAATAAGAGGAAAAAAGAAAACAAATGTCAGCCATTTAGTCAATCACACAGGTACACAGGGGTGTCTGTGTATACATCTACAAAAAATAAAATTTACACACAAAAATCACATACACACACTAGCTGTCTTAATTAAACCTTATGAAAAATGGACCATTCATTCATTCATTTCTTCATCCATCCATTTATACACTCATCCATTTGTGCTTATTAAGTCACTTCATGACCCAGGGATGGAAGCTGCGTCTCTTATGTCTCCTTCATTGGCAAGTGGGTTCCTTACCACTAGCACCACTTGGGAAGCCCACTCATCCATTCAGCATCCCTTTACATACATGTACTAAGTACTTGATAGTAATAGAGGCATTTTTATTAAAAAGAGCAATGTTGAGCAATTGCTCTTTTTAAAAGTGAAGGTGTTTTTCCTTGGCATAAGAGTGCTACATGAAATACTACTATGAACTTACTACAAAAGGCTAGAAGATGTCTACTTTCACCAGGAATAGTTAAAATTTATTTTCCCTCTAAAGGATATAGTCTATGTAAATTTTTATAAACAAATATTTTTTTCTGCTAATAGGATATAAATTTTCCCCAAATCTAACTCCATAATTAATGACAATGGAATGATGCTGAGTATAAAGAATAAAAATCATGTATAAATTCAAGACTATTCTATAGATCTGAATTGGGGTATCTATGATAGAGTTGGAAACTATAGGAAACCATATCTTGTAGTGATTAAGAACATGGAACTGAACTTAGCTTGCCTGGATTGGAACCAGAGTCCTTTATTAATTGATGTGATCTTGGGAAATGAGTTAATGCTTCTGCATCTTCTATACATTAATACATATAATGGGAATGGTTGTAATAACTAGAGCCAAAGGATTATGAAAATTGAATGCAATCATGTAGGTAAATGGGCTTCTCTGGTGGCTCAGATGATAAAGAATCACTGCAATGCAGGAGATCCAGATTTAATCTCTGGGTCAGGAAGATCCCCTGGAGAAGGAAATGGCTATCCACTCTAGTACATTTGTGTGGAGAACTGCATAGACAGAGGAACCTGGTGGGCTATGGTCAATGGGATGAGGAAGATTTGGACATGACTGAAGCAACTTAGCACACATGCATATATACGACAAATACATATAGCAATTTCAAAAGAACTTTTAGTTTAGCTAATATTTAGTTTACAGATATGCAAGGTCAGCATTTTTAAAGATCAAGAAAAAATGACAACTATGGTAGCACTGACATAGCTTTTTATGTAATGGTAAAAAATAAATAGAATATAATACCCTTGAGAAAATATGATGTAATAGGTAGCTCACATTCAGCGAAAACTAGACAGGGAGCTGACTGTGGCTCACATCATGAATTGCTGTTGCCAAATTCAGACTTAAATTGAAGAAAGTAGGGAAAACCACTAGACCATTCAAGTATGACCTAAACCAAATCCCTTATGATTATACAGTGGAAGTGACAAATAGATTTATGGGACTAGAACTGAATAACAAAGTGCCTGATGAACTATGGACAGAGGTTTGTGACACTGTATAGGAGACAGGGATCAAGACCATCTCCAAGAAAGAGAAATGCAAAAAGCAAAATAGTTGTCTGAGGAGGCCTTACAAATAGCTATGAACAGAAGAGAAGTTAAAAGTAAAGGAGAAAAGGAAAGATATACCCATCTGAATGCAGAGTTCCAAAGAGCAGTAAGGAGAGATAAGAAAGCCTTTTTCAGTAATCAGTGCAAAGAGATAGAGGAAAACAATAGAATGGGAAAGACTAGAGATTTCTTCAAGAAAAATCAGAGACACCAAGGGAAAATTTCATGCAAACATGGGCTCAAAAAGAACAGAAATTCAATGGACCTAACAGAAGCAGAAGATATTAAGAAGAGGTGGCAAGAATACACAGAACTGTACAAAAAAGATCTTCATAACCCAGATAATCACAATGGTGTGATCACTCACCTAGAGCCAGACATCCTGGAATGTGAAGTCAAGGGGGCCTTAGAAGGCATCACTACAAACAAAGCTAGTGGAAGTGATGGAATTCCAGTTAAGCTATTTCAAATTCTAAAAGATGATGCTGTGAAAGTGCTGCATGCAATACACCAGCAAATTTGGAAAACTCAGCAGTGGTCACAGGACTGGAAAAGGTCAGTTTTCATTAAAATGCCTAAGAAAGGTAATGCCAAAGAATGCTCAAACTACCACACAATTGCACTCATCTCACATGCTAGTATGGAGAAGGCAATGGCACCCCACTCCAGTACTCTTGCCTGGAAAACCCCATGGACAGAGGAGCCTGATGGGCTGCAGTCCATGGGGTCGCTAAGAGTTGGACACGACTGAGAGACTACTTTCACTTTTCACTTTCATGCATTGGAGAAGGAAATGGCAACCCACTCCAGTGTTCTTGCCTAGAGAATCCCAGGGACAGGGGAGCCTGGTGGGCTGCCGTTTCAGGGGTCGCACAGAGTCGGACACGACTGAAGTGACTTAGCAGCAGCAGCAGCAGCAGCACATCCTAATAAAGTAATGCTTAAAATTCTCCAAGTCAGGCTTCAGCAATACGTGACCTGTGAACTACCAGATGTTCAGGCTGGATTTAAAACAGGTGGAGGAACCAGAGATCAAATTGCCAACATCTGCTGAATCATCAAAAAAGCAAGAGAGTTCCAGGAAAACATCTATTTCTGCTTTATTGACTATGCCAAAGCCCTTGACTATGTGGATCACAATAAACTGTGGAAAATTCTGAAAGAGATGGGCATACCAGACCACCTGACCTGCCTCCTGAGAAATCTGTATGTAGGTCAGGAAGCAATAGTTAGAACTGGACACGAAACAACAGACTGGTTCCAAATAGTAAAAGGAGTACGTCAAGGCTGTATATTGTCACTCTGCATATTTAACTTCTATGCAGAGTACATCATGAGAAATGCTGGGCTGGAGGAAGCACAAGCTGGAATCAAGATTGCTGGGAGAAATATCAATCACCTCAGATATGCAGATGACACCACTCTTATGGCAGAAAGTGAAGAACTAGAGAGCCTCCTGATGAAAGTGAAAGAGGAGAGTGAAAAAGTTGGCTTAAAGCTCAACATTCAGAAACTAAGACCTTGGTATCTGTTCCCATCACTTCATGGCAAATAGATGGGGAAACAGTGTCATACTTTATTTTTCTGGGCTCCAAAATCACTGCAGATGGTGACTGCAACCATGAAATTAAAAGACGCTTACTCGTTGAAAGGAAAGTTATGATCAACCTAGACAGCAATTAAAAAGTAGAGACATTACTTTGCCAACAAAGGTCTGTCTAATCAAGGCTATGGTTTTTCCAGTGGTCATGTATGGGTGTGAGAGTTGGACTATAAAGAAAGCTGAGAGCTGAAGAATTGATGCTTTTGACCTGTGGTATTGGAGAAGACTCTTGCAAGTCCCTTTACTGCAAAGAGATCCAACCAACCAGTCCATCCGAAAGGAAATCAGTCCTGAATATTCATTGGAAGAACTGATGTTGAAGCTGAAACTCCAATACATTGACCACCTGATGCGGAGAGCTAAATCATTTGAAAAGACCCTGATGCTTGGAAAGATTAAAGGCAGGGGGAAAAGGGGATGACAGAGGATGAGATGGTTGGGTGGCATCACCGACTCAATGGACATGAGTTTGGGTAAACTCTGGGAGTTGGTGATGGACAGGGAGGCCTGGCATGCTGTGGTGCATGGGGTCACAAAGAGTCTGACAGGTCACAAAGAGTGACTGAACTGAACTTACCTTGGGACTTTCACCTCTAAAATTTCCATTTTACCATAAAAATACTCTAAAAGAAGTAGTTGAAGATAGGTAATCACAAGGATTGTTTTATCTTAAAGCAACATGCTAATGAAATTTTCATATTAATTTCTCTAGAATTATTTCAATAGGTAGGCTTTAATCATAAATGGGTGATGTAAGAATGACAGTAATGGACCATGTTTCCAATTATAGGGGAGATGAAATGCATCAATATAATCCTATATATTTAAGTTTCAAGTCAAATATTATCTTCACCTTTAAATTTTATCTATTTACTTTCTATTAAGGATTTGCTATTTCGTAGACCATTTTCATAATTTGGTGGATACGCTTCTTTTTTTTTTTATATTGGTTTTTCCATACAATGGCATAATATCGCCATGGGTGTACATATGTTCCCCCTCCAGAACCCCCCTCCCTCCCGACTCCCTCCCCCCTGGGACATCTCGGTGCACCAGCCCCGAGCAACAATCCTGGGCTGGCGGTTGATTTCACATATGATACTTAACATGTTTCAATGCCATTCTCCCAAATCATCCCACCCCTGCCCTCATCCACAGAGTCCGTGAGTCTGTTCTATACATCTGCGTTCCTTTTGCTGTCTCGCATGCAGGGTTCTCGTTACCATCTTTCTAAATTCCATATATATGCGTTAGTATACTGTATTGGTGTTTTTCCTTCTGGCTTACTTCACTCTGGATAATAGGCTCCAGTTCCATCCACCTGAGTAGAACTGCTTCAAATGAATTTTTTTATAGCATTGACAGCTCTTTCTCCAATGCTTGTCTTCATGATGCCAAGACTGAAATTAATTATGCTTCAACAGTTTTTGTAGCTCCAGCATCTCATCGAGCTTTGTAAATCCAGCTTCTGAGATTTCCCTACTTTAATTTAGGAATCTGCTATTTCTTTCTCTCTACTTCCATGACACATTGTTCACTTATCTTTTATAGCATGCAAAGCTCTTTTTCATTTCTTTCAGATCTCAAGGACATAAATTAATCATGTGTTAATAGGCTTTGTAGCTCCAGTTTCTAATTTGTGCATGTAGTATGGATGTCTTTGTATAAAGGATCTGGGGTATAAAACACAATATAAAATACTTTTAGAATGGACACTTCCTACCTTACATACATACTCGATGTTGGGAAAGATTGAAGGCAAGAGCAGAAGGGGATGACAGAGGTTGAGTTGGTTGGATGGCATCACTGACTCAATGGACATGAGTTTGAGCAAATTCGGGGAGATAGTGAAGGACAGGGAAGATTGGCGTGTGCTGCAGTCCATAGCATCGAGAAGAATCAGACACAACTTAGCAACTGAACAACAACCACCACCTTACATACAAAATGCCAATATAAGTATATGAAATATATGCCTCCAATACAAATATAAAATGTACAAAGAAATGATTGTTAAATATTGTTCTAGTCTTTGGAATCTCTCAGTTAGGTCAAGTGTTTTATAGTGAAATTGATGATTGGAGAAAAAACTGTCCTAGAGATCTATCTGGGCTTCCCTGATAGCTCAGTTGGTAAAGAATCTGCCCTCAATGTAGGAGACCCCAGTTCAATTCCTGGGTTGGGAAGATCCACTGGAGAAGGGATAGGCTGCCCACTCCAATATTCTTCGGCTTCCCTGGTGGCTCAGCCTGCAGTCTATCTGGAGGACTGTTGTTCTGTATCTCACACCCAATGGAACAATGGTTGGGGCAACACTACCCTTAATATCAATGTTTCAAGGGAATTTCTTATAAAGTTATGAGATGTCTTCCCTCTATTGTATAGAGAATATGGTGGTGACTGCCTAATGCCTAAGAAGATTAAAGCACAACTCTGGCATCTGATCTCCATGGAAATCTAGAGGTTAAAAGAAGGGTCAGATTGATTAAATCCTTGAGGGCAGGGAAGTGAAAGAGTCATGTTGTTTTGGTATTAGCCTGGGATCTTGGAAATTGTTAAGGCATGTGGTAAGTTTATGGTGGGCAAGATATAGCAGTGAGTGTGGCCATCTCTTGTCCTGGCTAATAGGACTGCCTGGAAGGGATGTGATCCTCAAGAGAAAAAAAGAGAGTTTTGACAAAATTGAGAACAGTGTCATACAAGGCCTCTACCAAGATTATGAGAACAGAGCAGACAGGAGATCAACAAAGAACTTTGTAAGGAATAGTTATAATGCACCAAGTTAGAATTGCCCATCTATCTGTATCTCCCTGCCATCCTCTGGCTTACTTCCCATAGGAGAATATAACTGCAACTGAACTAGCAAACCAGTTAAGAGTTGTGCCAGGCAAGAGTAAAAAGAAGGACAATTAAATCTTCATTGTTACTTTAATCTGTCATCCTTCAAGCTGGAGAAGGGGAGAAGATTTAACCCGAATTCAAGTTTTTGGTTAAAATTAACACACAGGATTGGACATTTTCATGTCTTAGCAACTTTGAGACTGCTAGTACTACTGTAGTGCTCAGTTGCTCAGCTGTATCCAACTCTTTGAGGCCCCATAGACTGTACCTCACCAGGCTTCTCTGTTCATGGAATTTTCCAGGTGAGAATACAGAGTGGGATGATCATACAACAAGGGATCTTTCCAGCCAAGCAATGGAACTGGCATCTCTTGCGATTCCTGCACTGGCAGATGAATTCTTTACCACTGTGTCACGTGAGAAGCCCACTACTGCAGTATTTAAGTGTAAAAAGGGAAAGCAAAAGGCTAGAATTTTCATCTAGGGATGAGGAAGATTATCCTCACTAAATTAAAATTTAAAAGATAATATAAAGAAAATAATTTTGGGGTTTCATTTGGTCATATTGGTTCAACACAACTTGCTCTCAGAAGAGGGCATGAAACAGTGAGGCAAGCAGGCCAAAGAACAAATAATCTTTATGTGTAATGAAAGTGCATTCCATACCATGTTGAATAGTCACTAGAGGTAAGCAAGTTTGCCTCTCTGCTAGGTTACCCTGATTTTGGAAAAACTCACTGAAAATTTTTAACATAGCCAAAAGTGATCTGCAGGTCTTCTTCCCTAAAGTGTGGTCTTTTTCCTAACAAATAAAATCACTTTAAAAATTCATGATACTCAGCTACTCCCCTATTCTTATCTCAGATTTCAGCTACCTTTCAACTCCTGTCAACTGTACGTCTTAGTCACCTCCTGTATCATTTGATTTCTCATACTTCCCATGCTTAATTCCTTAACTTAGCCTTCTATCACCTTTCATAACAGGTCTCCCTACTTTCAAGTTGTTCTTCACACCACTTCCACTCACTGTCTAAGCAATGAATTAACCACATAATATCTTGTTCAAAACTGAATCATTTGATAACTTTGTTTAAAATCATAAAGAAGATTATTATTACCCTCAACATGGATAATAACCACATGACTTAGAAATTCTTGAAAGACTTGCCCTTTTTTGCCTATGCGTAGTCTTTTCTCACCACTGAACTCTTACCTTCTCTTGCCATATTGCCTTTTATCTCTGGGTATCCACCAGTGCTGTTGTATAAACTGAAATGTGGTATTCATAGCCTATTTATTAATCTGGATAATTGTATAACTCTTCAGGATTTTACCTCTATCTCATATCCCCTGTGAAGTCCTTCCTTGTCTCTTATAATTGAAACATGCCCACACATGTCCTCCCTTACCACTTAGACTCACATTTCAAAAACACCATTTCATTGTACTATTAAACCTTCCTCCTGTGCCCAACTTGTGGAGTGTAAGGCCTAAGGAAGCACAGAATGTTTTAACACATATTACTCATGCTACATGTGATGTGTATTTTATCCACAACATGGAATTGAATGTTTTGGGATACTGAAATTAAAAAGGCCAAACAAACTGTGCCCAAAATAATGGCCTTTAGTCTTGATCTGGGGCCTGCTTTAGCACTATTAAAAGGAGTTTATATTTACTGAATGTTTACTAAATGCTAGTCTCCATGCTATAAAAAGTTTATAGCTATCACTTTCAACTCCATAAAAATCTAAAAGATAAGTACTAACACTGTCCATAATTTGCAAATGAGAAACACTCTTATAGAGGCTAAATAACCTAAAAAAATATTTTCCCAGAATTAAAACTTACACAATATGAGTCTGTGTTACTTAGTCAACCCATGGAGAAAATTCAGTTGGCTTTCCTTCTAAGTTAAAGTATATTTTGAATGTTTTCCAGTGTCTGAGACCTTAGTTAAATGGTACTAATTCCAAGCTGATTTGGGTTCTACAAAGATTAATTCTTAGTGTTCCTTATTATATCCAATATCACTTCCCATTTATATCCTAATTTTAGTTGCAATTTTTCAGAAACTCTCAAGACACTAGACACTTTTGACTACACACTTACATACCTTCTTATAAGACTGCAACAAAAGTTAATTAATACAATCTTAATACACAATGTCTATTTCCTAGGAAATGTATCCTAAGCTACATATATGCAGTTCTGGGTTGTACAACTCAGGAGCCTCCTAATTCTTATAGTTATTCTATAGTTATTAACTCTTATTCATGGAAACAGTGAGGGACTTTATTTTCTTGGGCTCCAAAATCACTACAGATGGTGAACACAGATGTGAAATTAAAGATGCTTGCTCCTTGGAAGAAAAGCTATAACCAACATAGACAGAATATTAAGGAACAGAGATATTACTTTGCCGACAAAGGTCCATCTAGTCAAGTCTACGGTTTTTCCAGGAGTCATGTATGGGTATGAGAGTTGGACTGTAAAGAAAGCTGAGCACCGAAGAACTGATGCTTTTGAACTGTGATGTTGGAGAAGACTCTTGAGAGTCCTTTGGACTGCAAGGAGATCCAACCAGTCCATCCTAAAGGGAATCAGTCCTGAGTGTTCATTGGAAAGACTGATGTTGAAGCTGAAACTCCAATACTTTGGCCACCTCATATGAAGAGTTGACTCATTGGAAAAGACCCTAATGTTAGGAAGGGTTGGGGGCAGGAAGAGAAGGGGATGACAGAGGATAAGATGGCTGGATGGCATTACCGATTTGATGGACATGGGTTTGGGTAGATTCCGGGAGTTGGTGATGGACAGGGATGCCTGGTGTGCTGCGATTCTTGGGGTTGCAAAGAATCAGACAACTGAGCGACTGAACTGAACTGAACCTGTCATTTCAAGAAACTTATGCTTACTCTACAGCATTGAGGTAAAACTTGCTTCACAAAATTCAATTTGTATGTTTGATAGACTAAACTTAATGTTATCAATTTGTATATTTGGCAGATTAAACTTAATATTAGTGAAAGTGAAAGTCACTCAGTTGTGTCTGACTTTTTGTGACCCCATGACTATACAGTTCATGGAATTCTCCAGGCCAGAATACTAGAGTGGGTAGCCTTTCCCTTCTCCAGGGGGTCTTCCCAACCCAGGAATCGAACTGGGATTTCCTGCATTGCAGGCAGATTCTTTACCCACTGAGCTGTCAGGGAAGCGATATATTTGGCAGGTTAAACTGAATATTATCATTTAAAAATCTATAGACACAATTACTGTTATTTCTTACTCCCAGAAATTTATAATTCTTCACAGTTGTGCCTTATTGCTTAACTTTGATATCACTTATAGTAATATACCCTGATCTCAGTGCATGAAAGCGGAATAAAAAGTTTTTCACTATGAAAATGCTTTACTCATAGTGTCTTGTGATGTTAAGACAGGAAACAGGTTGTGAGTGAATAAAGAGTTCACATGGCTTTCATGTTTTATCTTATAAAAGATGTCTGTAAGTCACAAAGTTCAGACATGCCTTAGTGACTAAACACGACGACCACCGCCAAGCCTACCTCCATCTCTTCCTCCTCCTCAAATTTATGTCCTTACTAGCCATAGCATCTGGGAACTGCTGGTCTGGGCAGTTGGTTATTCATGATGCTCTTGGCTTCAATGAACTTCTCCTTGTCCATGCCCTTACCCACCCGCTGGTGCAGGAAGGGTTTATTCCAAAACATGACTGTGAACTAGCTTCTGATAAAGCCTCAAAAATTAACTGGGTTTGGTTATAACTCTCAGTAACTGAATTCTTTGACATGCTATATAAAGCATGTTAGAATTTTGGCTAATTAGGTTTTTAAGACTTGTACACAAAATTAATGAACATAGTTTCAGAGTAATTTATAGTGTTAGTGAGTCTTTCTGGAAATAATTGATCATTGTGTTGATTATCTGTTTAGACCATTTCCAGTGTTCAATAATAAAGTTATGGCATCAGCAGTGAGAACAAATGGCTTACATTTCTAGCTTCCATAGCTTTGAAGTACTGTTTAGCTTATCTCATATCAAATTATCTCATGATCTGGTTCAAATAGCATGATTATAGAAACCTACAAGATTAAGGATCAAAGTATATTTCTATTTGTTAATCAGAGATAAATAGATGGCTAGATATTTCTACAGCAAAGATGGGTTTATTTTGGCAGAAAATTTCAATTTGAAATCCACAACCTTTGAAAGTCAAAGGCAAGTTCCCCTATATACAAGGGAAAGAGAGCCCCTTTATAGACAGGTAAAGGAAGCTGGGATTCCCTGGAGTAGGAAATGGCAACCCACTCCAGTATTCTTGCCTGGAAAATTCTATGGACAGAGCAGCTTGGTGGGCTTTGAGGTCTCAAAGAATTGGATATGACTGAGCACAAACACATGTAAAGGAAGTTGGGAGGTCTACAGTAAACAGTCATCGCTTAGACCTTGCCAGGAAAGAAGAGTCTCTTATTCTTGTTGGGCTCTGATATCATCTCTGGGCATGAAAACTTCCCTTCCTGACCTCCCAACTCTATTTAATTGAGGTATCTGTTTATTAATAATTTATATTTTATATATTATTCAGTATATTATTTTTACTTCAATGTAATTAAAACCAATACTGATCCTTGTAGTAAAAAGAATGAGCTGTTATTATCTCTAACTGGATGCCAATATTGAATTTGTTTTATTCAACAGTGAATATTCATATAATTCATTACCACTTCTGATTAATAAGATAAAGTTAGAGTGTAATGACTTTACTGAGTGATGCCTCTATCATGCTGAAATAGTAACTATGATTAGTTTTGAAATAGCCATGACTGAAAGGCATCTGGCCTTTATAATGAATATTGGCCTGAGAATCCTGATTTTGCAATTTGTGAAGGTAGAGTATGATGGACAAAAAACCTATAATTTTAGATGACTGCCCCTTGAAAAACTGGGATTGTAAGTACTTTTCCATCCAGGCACTCCTTGGGTTAATTGGGTTACACACATAGGTAAGAATTCAAGATTATTACATGAAGTGAATATTAAAATCTTCTGGTTATAGAAAATCTTTAAAGTTTGAAATCATGGCATAAAAAGATGACTTACTCCATCCAATCAGAAAGGTGTCTTAACACTTCAAAATTTAGGGTAGTTATCATAGTACCAGTTCAGTTCAGTTCTTTCGCTCAGTTGTGTCTGACTCTTTGCGACCCCATGGACTGCAGCAGGCCAGGCTTCCCTGTCCATCACCAACTTCTGGAGCTTGCTCAAACTCCAGCGTGTCAAGTCAGTGACACCATCCAACCATCTCATCCTTTGTCATCCCCTTCTCCTCGTGCCTTCAATATTCCCCAGTATCAGGGTCTTTTGCAAATCAAGTGGCCAAAGTATTGGAGCTTCACCATCAGTCCTTCCAATGAATATTCAGGACTGATTTCCTTTAGGATTGACTGGTTTGATCTCTTTGTAATCCAAGGGATATATCATATATGTCACAGTATAAAACATAAGAAAACTGAGAGTGGCAGATATTAACTGGGATCTGGGATTTGAGCATTTTACCAGATAGGTTACATTTCCAAATTTTCCCTTGTTCCCCAACATGATACCTCAGGTGAGTCTGTTCCACAAGGATTGATTTTTATTGACATTTTGAGGAGATAACATGGTTAAAGCACATTAGAAATTTGATCTGATTTTGAGTAAGTTTTAAAAATTCCATGTTCCTTCACAAAATTGGAAAAATAATTTGTTTTAGTTTATATTAGTTTGCTCTGTTCTTTTGTTCACAACACTGTGTATAAAACCTTGAGCAGTAGAAGCAAATCTTATTTTACCCAATATAAGCCTATTTCATTTTATCTACTGATGAAGTACTATGAAGGAAAGCCTTTTTTCCAAGAAAACTGAATACACATTCAGTAGATCTCAAATAGCACTCAAACAGGTCATGCCTGGGATTTTTCTGGTAGTAAATTGGCAATAATTCAGAGCCTGTTTGACCAGCTGTTCAGAGGTATCATCTGGTGTTTGTATCTTATTACCATTTTCTAAGTTTAATGCTGGTCCTCAGGTTGTCAAATTTACAACATCAACTTCATCCATTCATCTAAAGGCACTGAATTCATACTTAATTTAACTAACTTATAAAGATAAAATCAATATATTCATTTGTAGTTTATTTATGAAAAGACATAGCTATTTTTAATTTGTCCCAGTGGATAGGTTATGAAGGACTCTAAACTACGAGATATGTGAGCATAATTTTTAGCAAAAAAATATGGTTATTTATGAGAACGACATGAACTGTCTTTTTTGAAACTAGGGAGATATTTATTTAGAAAGCTGGCATCTCCCTACACTAATGGGTATACTTTGTTATACTAATACACCATCAGTCATAGCCATGATGCAAATTATTTAATTTCATCTATTTTAAATATTTAACATTGCTATTTTTAGTAGAATTTTTGAGAACCCCACAGTCCTTTGAGAAATCACAATGGTAATATGCCCATGTCCATAGGCTTTTATACAGTTAGCCAATGTCATCATTCTATGCTCATTCTTTTATTGAATTCAGCTTCATCAAGCAACAATTAGTAATAAATTAAATTTTAGAATTGTTTTCTATTTGGTCATTGTTGGTTCCCTCACAAATTGTTTTATGTTTAATTTTATAAAAAATGTTATGATAAGCAATTTTGATCATGTATCTGTTGGACTTGGACAAATTTCTCTTTAGGGCACATTTTAACAAAATAAATTGATGAGATAAGAAATATAAATATAACTTGAAAGACTATTTGCTAAATCACTCTCAAAATAAGCTTTTCTTTTTCATTTCAACCACACACCACACCAGAGGCCTTTTGTTTCATAGCATATATTCTTACTAGCTATTATTTTTGAACTCAGATAGGCAGAAAGTGGCACAAAATGGATTTTAAGCATATTCTGCTGAAAGATAAGTCATTAGCATACAAGGCAAATATATCTTCCTCTTCTATTCCTTTTCACTTTCTTCTTTTCTCTTTTCTTCATTATCATATTCCTTTTTTAATTATATATATCTCAGCATATTACTTAATAACAATAATTCATGATATTTGATTTTGTAATTTTAATCATAAAAGCTATTTATTTAAAAATCAGATAAATGTACAGTAATAGAGATGCGTTCATAAAATTTTTCTTTGGCTTATCATACTAAGTACAATATTAGTTAAAAGAAACAATAAGATTTGGAAAAGCAAAAATAAAGCAAATCTGTTATCAGATAATTATTCAGTCTTTCAGAGTAAGAATACTAGGTCAGTTTACTTACAACATCACATGATACGCTACTTTTATTACAAAACTCATATTTTCCTCAGGGATTCTCTGAAATAGGTACTGTATCATGTACTTAATATGATAAGTACTACATATTACATGTAGTATGTAGCGTACTACAGTAGCATAGATGTTCTCAGATAGGGAAAGGGATCTTTACACATAATGTGTTAAAATTGCCCATGCCTTCTATATGTCTATCTGAGAACATCTATGGAGTAAGAATATATACAGAGCACTATAATGTTGTTATTATGATGGCTATTTTGTGCAGGTTAAAATTTTGGTAAAAATAAATAAATAAATAATTACTTAAAAATCATGAGAAGTGAAGTTGGGTATTAAAATTATAGTCAAGTCTAAAGAGGCATAACTAGGCTCTAACATTTTAAATAACCTCTGGTCAGATTACATAACAAATCAAAGTGGGCAGTTTGGTGCTATTATAAAGTTAATTTATTCAGTACTTTAATTCAAGGGAAAATGTTTATAAATACACTATTTCAATAACTAATCAGATGTAATTATTTGACAGATAAATATACTCTTGGCACTTGGCAGAACCAATAGTAGGAAATATAATATGTATGCAAAGTGGGGTTTCAAAGTTTTTTCTTCTCCAAAGCCAAGATAGCATATAATAAGCATATAACACTTCTATATTGCTTATTGAAGTGTGAGAAGTACTACATTAGTGCTTTTTCTAACTGGGAATGTGAGCCAACAATTGAGTCATGTACCTAAGCAATCATTCTGGTTTAAATCTGCACTCATCTCAATAATTGGCTAGCCATTAGTGAGACTGCTAATCCCCTAGATGGAAAGGATGTCTGAGTCCAGTTCCTCTCAGTAAACAGTTTGCATTAACAAGCCAATTCCAGGAAACTTTACAAAAGGTTCAGTGTTGCATGAAATTGCTCATTTAAAGATACATTAAAATAAACTTTCCTTTTCTTTCAACAGAAATAATTTGTTTAATGTCATATTTGCTTTTAGATGTTAGTAAATCTTGCAGAAAAATAGATCTGCTGAAAATTCTATAGAACTATTTATTTTGTTCTGGCTATCAGAGATGGGAAATCTACTACATTACACAAAGAACAAGATCTTGAGGAAAATGATTTTAAATTTGGCATCTATTTCATATATCAACTAATTATTTCAACATTTTCTGCCTTTAATTAATGTTATGGGAGTGTGATGAAGTTTTCTTTATTGACCTGGTGATGGTTTCATACGTGCGTGTGTGCTTAGCTGCTCAGTCATGTTTGACTCTTTGCAACTCCATGGACTGTAGCTCACCAGGCCCCTTTGTTCATGGGATTCTGCAGGCAAGAGTACTGAAGTGGGTAGCCATTCCCTTCTCCAAGGGATCGTCTCAATCCAGGGATCGAACCCAGGTCTTCTGCATTGAGGCAGATTTTTTTACCATCTGAGCCACCAGAGAAGTCCCTTCATAGTGGTTACGTATGTCATAACTTTATCAAGTTGTACATTTTAAATAAGTATACTTGACTGGATGGCCTAAGGAAGATGTAAAATATCCACACTAATATTTTTCTGCTTTGTTTTTAAGTGGAAAAACCCATTTTTCTCAAAAATCCTATGGAAACTTTATTGTTTAAACAGATACTTACATAAAATTCATGGACTGAAGCAGGGATGCCGGTGTAAAGCTTTTCTTTCCTTTTGTTTATATTCCCTGGGAGGGCCCTAACAAAGCCAGGGTCCTTTTGACCCAGTGAAGAATTCTGATATATTACTGTGTTTGTGAAGGACATAAAGCACAATATTTTGTAGAAATATCTGCAATAATATATACTTAGTAGTAAGAGTTTTGATACATGAAGGCCTAAACTTCAACTCTGGCCACATAGTTACTTTGAAAAGCCATCTTTTTATAGTCCCTAATGTATGACCTCCATAATTCTCAAAATTTTGTATGCATAGTCTGAAAATTCCATAAGAACTCTGTAAAATATGAGTTTTATACACAGATGAGAACACAAAGGTTCTGAGAGGTTATGTAATTTGCCCAGTCATATAGATAGTAAATTCTAAAGCCAGGATTCAATTCCTATTTATCTCCTCCAAATGTTATTGTTCTATGACTTGCATACAAATGATATTCTAACCTACAGATACCAAGATGTCAACTTCAAGAACATGAGTTAAAAGAAAGATTAAAAATGACTATCGTTAAATCTCTTAAAAATTAAAATGGAGAGAAACAAAATGTCTATTTAAGATCAAACTTGTTATGATGGAGCTATCCTGGGTTCACTCTATTCAATCTACCAGTTGTCGAAAAAAATCTAAGATCCTGCAGATGGATATAAAAAGTAATATAAGTGTATGAATTAGCAGCCCCTTGATTGAATTTTTTTAGTTTATTTACTTTTTTGTTTGTTTGCTTGTTTATGTAGTCTTCAGTAGAGTTAATTTTCTTAAACAGGTATATTAGACTTGAAATTTTCCATTTCCTTTTCTCAGTTTTTTTCTTTTTCCTTATCCTCTAGATGATCATTTCTCCCACCACTGCTACTGCTAAATTAAACTTGGTTAGAGACAACTCTTTTAGCTGATGACAACAGAGCAATGGCTATGAAAGTTTTTTGAAAAATTAAGTTGAATCTGTGCTTCCTTACTAAATGATTAAGTGGACTCACAAGATAAAAATATTTTCAGATTTTCAATAACTCAGAAATTATTAGATTCCAGTATTCCTGGAAGAATATACTGAGTTTACCTCATAGTGTTTGTTCAAAACTTAAATTCACTTAATGCAAAAATGTGCAACATATATACAATCTCAGTGAAAAAGGAGAGTAAAAAAGTTGCCTTAAAGCTCAACATTCAGAAAACTCAGATCATGGCATCCGGTCCCAACACTTCATGGCAAATAGATGGGCAGACAGTGGGAAAAGTGGCTGTTTTTATTTTTCTGGGCTCCAAAATCACTGAAGATGGTGACTGTAGCCATGAAATTAAAAGACGCTTACTCTTTGGAAGGAAAGTTACCGGCAGCCTAGACAACATATTAAAAAGCAGAGACATTACTTTGCCAACAAAGGTCCATCTAGTCAAGGCTATGGTTTTTCCAGTAGTCATGTATGGATGTGAGAGTTGGACTATAAAGAAAGCTGAGCGCCAAATAATTGATGCTTTTGACCTGTGGTGTTGGAGAAGACTCTTGAGAGTCCCTTGGACTGCAAGGAGATCCAACCAGTCCATCCTAAAGGAGATCAGTCCTGAGTGTTCGTTGGAAGGACTGATGTTCAAGCTGAAACTCCAATACTTTGGCCACCAGATGCGAAGAGCTGACTCACTGGAAAAGACCCTGATTCTGGGAAAGATTGAGGGCAAGAGGAGAAGGGGACGACAGAGGATGAGATGGTTGGATGGCATCACTGACTCAGTGGACATGGGTTTGGGTGGACTTCAGGAGTTGGTGATGGACAAGGAGGCCTGGCATGCTGCAGTTCATGGGGTCACAGAGAGTCAGACATGACTGAGCGACTGAACTGAACTGAATGTCTCCTCTTAGTGCTTATCCTTACTCATAAGTAAGTGCATATCCTTACTCTAGCACATTAAACAGAGTTAAATATTACATAAAAATCCCATTTACACACAACTGTATGTACTCTATCTTTACACACACAGTTGGCTCTCTTACAGATATGTGTCCGTACTATTTCTTTGTAGGTTTTAAGTTGTTATTACACACTGAATCTTTGGGTATTGATTAATTCACTGGGGCAAATGTATTTTTGAAGTAGAAAAATGGAACTATTCAAATTAAGTTCATATGTATTTTATCCAAAGCTGAAGATCATTCTTCATTCCTTTTTCCACCCTGACAAACTCAATATAGAAATATAGTCTTTAAACAAAGATCTGAAGCAAAATAAATAACCAAGAGGGGTTTCTGCAGAGTACAAGCTGGCATCTCAAAATATTGATCTCAAAAAGTAAATGGAAAAATACATTGATCTAGGAAAAATGAAAGGCAGGTGAGAGCAGGGAGTGGACACAGTGTTAGTCCTCACACAGAGTAGGGCAAATCTTGCAGAGAGAATCGAAGAAAGACTGAAAAGGTGAAAGTGTGGAGCTTTTAAAGTGAAACAAAGGGAATTTTGATCAAATAATCTCCCTTTAAATGTCCAAGTTAAAGCTAAGAACAGAGAATAGTTTTGAGGCAAGTCCTAAAAGAGGGAAAAGCAGTCATTCTAGTTTATGTCTGAACAGAGAGGACTTGAGAGAGTCACCCAGTTTCACCAGGCTAATTTTCTTATACATTCATTAAGAACTTAGTCCGTTCTAGTGATTACCATGTGCTGCCACCCATATAAGTGGCCCTGAATCCAACCTACAGAGTTTATCTTAGGTAAAATTCACTAGACCAAAAAACTTACAAAGTTATTGTCAATTCTAAGTCAGTGTGTTTCCCAGGATAAGCTCTATTGGTGGTTAAGTCGCTAAGTTGTGTCCAGCTCTTGCTACCAGGCTCCTCTGCCCATGGGTTTCTCCAGGTAAGAAGACTGGAGTTGGCTGTCATTTCCTTCTCCAGAGGATCTTTCTGACCCAGGGACTGAACCCATGTCTCCAGCATTGCAAGCAGATTCTTTATCGAATGAGCTACAAGGGAAGCTGATTGGGACATTAAGCTCTATTGGAACATTACTAAATCAAGGACTATCTCAATCAACTCTGATAACTACAGAATATAAATTGTCAACCTAAAAAAAAAGACTGAAAGTATATTGTGGCTGTCATTCTGGATACATTAACGTAATGAGCAGCACCACCATCCACCCAATGGCCACGTCTACAAACCTTGCAATCTGCTCTAATCCCTTTCATTTCTGTTTCCTGTTTATGAATACCACTAAACACTTATAAGCAGTGTCCAAGCCATAGTGATTCTATCCATTTACACTCATCTCTGCCCTTCTTGCAATCCAAAAAGCTAATGTTTGATTCTCCCTGCTTCCAACCTCACAATCTACCTCATTCTCTGAATCACTGAGAGAGTGAGACTTTTCTAAAAGTCAAATTGGACCTCACAAACACTAGCATGAAACCTCCCAGTATTCCCCACATTTAGAGCCACATTGTCCAATATGGTGATGACAAATTGAATATGACTACTGACTAATCTAAATGCAGATAGTTCAAAATAATATGGTCAGTAAGTACAATGTACATCATATCTAAAATACTTGGTAGGAATAAAACTAGAATATTCCATTAATATTTTATATTCAATTATTAATTAATTTGCTAATGCTTGGATAATTAGGTTAAATAAACATATTAAAATACTTCTACATGTTCTTTTTATATTTTTAAGTGTTTCTACTAGAAAATTTTAAATCACATATGTAGCTTGCACAGTATTTCTACTGGAAAAGCTTTTTGAACAAAAGGAAACCATTTGGGGACCAGATGAAAATTGCAAATGTGGTACTTCTTGTTCTAAAAGCAAGGGGAAAAGTGCTCTTAACGGTACTACACTTTCCTTTCTTCCATAGTCTCTCTCTCAGCCTGCCATGGATTCTCTTATTTGCTGTTTATTATTGCCCTCTCTCTGGCATGTGCAAATGCCATGTAGTATGCTTCCAGGCAAGAACAAGTGCAGACCCCCAGCTCATGTGCTGCCCACCAGCTGCTGAGTGACCCCTCCTGACTGCACTAATTGGACCCTCATGAAGTTATTTAAGTCCTGTACGGAAATGGTTGTCAAATTGTGGGTTATGGTCAATTGATGTGTCAATAAATAAATCCACTGGTTTCAATATCAGCATTTCAATAAAATAAAGTGAAATAGAATATTTCAGAAAAAGTAAGAAAAATATTAGAGTACATATACACTATTAAAACGTAAGTATTACCTTGTAATATTTTTGTTTCAATTTGTGTGTCTGTGTGTCTGCAGTAAGAGGTAAAAAAATTAAAAAAGTGTTTCCCACAAGCTGCAAAGTTTTAAAAGGACTGGAGTAGACTGCATAGATCTCCTTATAATCCAGCCTCTGCCTGTACTTTTATCTTAAAATCCTTAAATTTCAGTCGTAGTTCAGTTTCTTGAATAAACCACATACTTTGAATCATTCTACACCAAAAAATTTAATATACTAAATATTTTTTAATTTAATTGTAGTAAAGTTACTGGTGTGGATTAACATAAGAAAAACTGAGGCTCATAGCAGCTGTGCATCAAAAGTGGTCTTTCTGATTAAAATTAATCTGGGCTGTGAATTCTTGATTACTGTGACCATTTTTGAGTAGTAAATTAAATTAGTGCTTACATAACAGCATAATCTCTATAGCTAAATTTTTTTTAAGTTAACTGAATATATCACAAAACCAGAAAGTATTTGTTGTTGTTGCCCAGTCATGTCTGACTCTTTGTGAGCCCAAGGATTGCAGCACACCAGGCTTCCCTGTCCTTCACTCTCTCCTAGAGTTTGCTCAAACTCATGCCCATTGAATCAGTGGTGCCATCCAACCATCTCATCCTCTGTTATCCCCTTCTCCTCCTGCCTTCAGTTTTTCCCAGCATCAGGGTCTTTTCGACTGAATCAGTTCTTCTCATCAGGTGGCCAAAGTATTGGAGCTTCAGCATCAGTTCTTCCAATGAACATTCAGGGTTGATTTCTCTTAGGATTGAATGGTTTAATCTCCCTGCTATCCAAGGAACTCTCAAAAGTCTTCTCCAGCACCACCATATGAAAGCATCAGTTCTTCGGTGTTCTGCCTTCTTTATGGTCCAACTCTCACATACAATACATGACTACTGGAAAAACCATAGCTTTGACTGTACAAACTTTTGTTAACAAAGTGATGTCTCTGCTGTATAATACCCTGTCTTGGTTGGTCATAGCTTTTCTTCCAAGGAGTGTCTTTTAATTTAATGATTACAATCACCATTTGAAGTGATTTTGGAGCCCAAGAAAATAAAGTCTGTTACTGTTTCCATTTTTTCCCATTTATTTGCCATGAAATGATGGGACCAGATGGTTATAGTCAATGTTCTCAACTTTTGGAAGTCAAAGAAGATATGTTTTAAAATTTACTCAGCACATGGGTACACTAGACAAGGAGAACTCAAAAAAAGAGCCAGGAAATATAGCACTCAATGTCCAGGGGCTATGGAAGGGGCCCGCAAAGGCCATCCAAAGTAGATATTCTTCTGCTTGAATTAAAGACACTGTTGGAGAAAAAGCCCCACAAGAAATTTTTGCAGAACACAGGGATGTCTAGGGAGAGTTGATTTGTCTTACAAGCCAGAACCATTCAAGGAGGAAGGTTTAAACCTCTGCATGTTCTGGAGCAGTAAAGCAGGCAGCCACACACTGTAGTATCTCCTAACATTGCAAAGAGTATAGCATCTAAACAATACATTTTGTTTAGTGCCTCAAACAAATTAGGCGAAAGAGCGAAAGCAATGATTATTCACATATTACAAGAATTTCCCTAATTCTTAAATATAGTTTATTGTTATTGAAATGTTAAATTATTAAAATAAAATGCAAAATATCCCAGGGAAAATTTTATCAGTAATTACTTCTATACATTTTATTTTTCTTTAATAAAACATGTCCTATTTTCATTCTTATATATACATCACTGTATTTTCACTAAATATTCACTTTCCAAGAGAGTTATTGTGTTACTGCCACAGTAGTGTTTTTCATCTTTTTTCCCCAACACTTTGCATAGTATCCAGAGATTAAAAGAACTTTTCCTAAATGTTATTCTGCTGATTTATAAAATACTTTACTTTGTTAATATTATATCTAAAATTTTCAACACCATTAGAAATTATTTATGATTTCTACATCATAAACACAGCAAACTTCATCTTTCTTGGAAAATTTGTATCAAGATTTTATCTAAGATTTATTGTATCTAAGATTGTATTAAGATTTAAAGTATATTCATGAGTGATAATGAAGTATCTCTTAATATTTTCTTTTGCATTTCCTTTTTATAAAACAAAAATATGATACTTCCATATATCTAACAGCACAATATAATTATTCCCAAAACATTTATAATGTTTAGCTTGGAATATACTATAAATTCCTAGAAACATTTAAAATTGCATTATAAATTCTATAAAAGATTGAATTATCTCCTAGCTGTGTAATAGATAAAGTTACATATAACTCAATGAATACATTTTAAACTTTGAATAAGGCTTTGTCCCATGAATCATTTTAATAAAGTTGCATTAACATACATTATACATTCACTTTACTCCACATCCTCTCCAGCATTTGTTACTTCTAGACATTATAATAACGGACAGTCTAACCAGTGTGAAGTGGTACCTCATTGTAGTTTTGTCTTTCTCTAATAATTCATAATGTGAGCATCTTTTCATGTGACTATTAGACATCTGTACAACATGACTTTAAAGTATCACTTTTTCTTTATAAGACTAGCAAAGATTAGAACTTTCCATTTGTTGTTGTTGTTTAATTGCCCAGCTGTGTCCAACTCTTTGTGACCCCATGGACTGCATCATGCCAGGCCTCCCTGTCCTCACCATCTTCCAGAGTTTGCTCAAGTTCATGTTCATTGCATCAGTGATGCCATCCAGCCATCTTATACTCTGATGCCCTCTTCTCCTTTTGCCCTCCAACTTTCCCAGAATCAGGGACTTTTCCAATGAGTCGTCTGTTTGTGTCAGATGACCAAAATCCTGGAGCTTCAGCATCAGCCCTTCCAGGGAATATTCAGGGTTCATCTCCCTTAAGATTGACTGGTTTGATCTCCTTGCTGTCCAAGGGACTTTGAGGAATCTTCTCCATCACCACAACTCAAAGGCATCAATTTGTTGGCATTCTGCCTTCTTTATGGTGTAGCTTTCACAACCACATGTGACTATTGGGAAGTCTATAACTTTTGAGTATATGGACCTTTGTTGGCAGAGTAATATCTTTGCTTTTCAACACACTGTCTAGGTTTGTCATCACTTTCCTGTCAAGAAACAACTGTCTTCTGATTTCAGAAGAACAAAGAGAAGCAAAAAGCAAGGGAGAGAGGGAAAGATACATCCAATTAAATGCAGAGTTCCAAAGAACAGCTAGAAGAGACAAGAAGGCCTTCTTCAATGAACAGTGTTTAGTAATAGAAGAAAACAACAGAAAGAGAAAGACTAGAGATCTTTTCAGGAAAACTGGAAACATCAAGGGAGCATTCTGCCCAAAGATGTGTGCAATAAAGGTTAAAAATGGTAGAGACCTAGTAGATGCTGAAGAGATCAAGAGGAGATGGAAAGAATACACAGAAGAACTGTATGGAAAAGATCTTAGTGGACAAGATCACTACTATGCTGTAGTCAGAGCCAGACATTCTGGGGTACAAAGTCAAGTGGCCCTCAAGAAGCACTGCTGTTAATAAAGCTAGTGGATGTGATGAAATTCTAGGAGAACTATTCAAATCCCTAAAGGAGGATGCTATTAAGGTTTTAGATTCATTATGTCAGCAAATTTGGAAGACACAGCAGTGGCCACAAGACTGGAAAAGGTCAATCCTCATCCTAATACCCAGGAAGGGTAATACCAAAGAACATGCTAACCATCAGATAATTGCACTCATCTCCCATGCTATTAAGGCCTAGCTTAAAATCTTGCATGCTAGGCTCAACATTATGTAAACCAAGAACTTCCAAATATCCAAGCTGGGTTTAGAAAAGGAATGGGAACTTGAGATCAAATTGCCAACATTTGCTGGATTATAGAGAAAGCAAGGGAATTTCAGAAAAACATCTATCTCTGTTTCATTGACTACACTAAAGCCTTTGACTGTATGGATCATTACAAACTGTGGAATGCTCTTAGAGAGATGAGAATATCAGATCATCTTACCTGTCTCCTGAGAAACCTGTAATGGGTTAAGAAGCAACAGGTAGAACTCTGTGTGGAACAACTTATTGGTTCAAGATCAAGAAAGGAGTATGGCAGGGTTATCTGCTGTCATCTGCTGTTTGTTTAACCTCTACATCTTGAGCACATCTTGAGAAATGCTGGACTGGATGAGTTACAAGCCAGAATCAAGATTGGCGGTAAGACTGCCAACAACCTCAGATATGTGGATGATACCACTCTAATGGCAGAAAGTGAAGAGGAATTAAAGATCCTCTTGATGAGGGTGAAGAAGGAGCGTGAAAGAACCAGCTTAAAACTAAATGTTAAAAAAACTAAGATCATGGCATCGGGCCCCATTACTGCATGGCAAATACAATGGGACAATGTGAAAGTAGGGGAAAACTAGGAGTTTGGAATTAGTATATATACAAGCTACTATATATAAAACAGACAAATAGCAAGTTTTTACTGTGTATCACCAGAAATTATTAGGTTAGTGAAAAATTAATTGTAGTTTTGCATTGTTGAAATTTGCCATTTGATACTGGAATACATTCTTAAATAAATGTGGTTATGCTATACATAATTTTAATGCACATTTCTTGCTTTATGCTTTTGTGGTAATGACATTACTTGCTGTTTGTTTATGTTTATATTAGACTATAGAAATAATGTTAGACAAAAACAAATTCAAGCAATTTTTAAATCTTAAAAATTTTTAAATTTTTAAAATGGGTTGTTAAGCAGTGGAGTCAATTCAGAACATCAACAATACCTTTTGCCCAGGAACTGCTAATGAAAATACAGTGCACTGGTGGCTCAAGAAATTTTGCAAAGTGTATGAGAGTCTTGAAGATGAGCCTGAAGTGTGGTGGCCAGCCATCAGAAGCTGACAACAACCAATTGAGAGCCATCACTGAAGCTGATCCTCTTATGTCTTGAGAAGTTGCTAAAGAATTCAAAGTTGATCATTCTATGGCCATTTGGCATTTGAAGCAAATTGGAAAGCTGGAAAAGCTCAGTAAATGGGCACTTCATGAACTGACAGAAAAAAAAAATCATCTATGCAATCTTCTCTTGCATAGAGTAAGAGAAGTGTCATCTTCTCTTACTCTATGCAACAATGAACCATTTCTCAGTTGGATTGTGATGTGCGACAGAAAGTGGATTTTATATGACAGCCAGTGATGACCAGTTCAGTGGCTGGACTGAGAAGAAGCCCCAAAGCAGTTCCCAAAGCCAAACTTGCACCCAAAAAGATCATGGTCACTGTTTGGTGGTCTGTCGCCCATCTGATCCACTACAGCTTTCTGAATACCAGTGAAACCATTACATCTGAGAAGTATGCTCAACAAATCAATGAGATGCACTGGAAACTGCAATGCCTGCATCTGGTATTAGAAAACAATAGACCAAATTCTTCCACACGACAAAGCCCAACCACACAACAACCAACATTTCAAAAGCTGAATAAATTGGGTGACAGGGTTTTAACTCATCCTCCATATTCATCTGACCTCTCACCAACTCACTACCACTTCTTCAAGTGTCTCGACAAATGTATTCAGGGAAAATGCTTCTACAACTTTGGAGGCATAAAATGCTGTCCAAGAATTCATCAAATCCTAAAGCATGAATTTTTTACAGTACAGGAATAAACAAACTTTCTCTCACTGGCAAAAATATGTTGATTGTAATGGTTCCTAGTTTGATTAATAAAGGTGTGTTTGAGCCCAGTTGTAATGATTTAAAATTCATGGTCCAAAACTGCAGTTATTTTTTTCATTAACCCAGTATATTTAATATCTTGTAAAACCTATAATGGAAAAGAATCTAAAAGAAAATATGTATATGTATGTATAACTTATTCACTTTGTTGTACATCACAAACTAATAGTGTTGTAAATTAACAACACAATGTTAATGGAAAAAGTTCCTGCCTGATTTCATTGAAAAATAAACACTTTTTATATATTAACATAATTTTGCCTATATGATCATATACTACTAAAATCAACAATTTTATTGTCAACCTTCTTATATCTATTATATTTTATTTAGCATCATTTAACTTGATAATGGCTAAATCAGGAGTAAGAGCATGAAATTTGAGATAAATCCTCCAGTATTCTGGCTTCCCAAATAAACAATAAAATAAATAAAATTAACAAAATTAAAAGCAATAAAATAAATTAAAAAGCAATAAAATAAATAAAATTAGAAATAAAAAAAGAGAAGTTACAAAAGACAACACAGAAATGCAAAGGATCATAAGAGACTACTCTGGGCAACTATACACCAATAAAACTGACAACTTGGAAGAAATGGTTAAATTCTTAGAAAAGTATAACCTTCCAAGACTGAATCAGGAGGAAGCAGAAAATATGAACAGACCAATCACAAGAATGGAAATCAAAAATTTAATAAAAAATCTTCCAACAAACAAAAGCCCAGGGCCAGATGGCTTCACAGGTGAATTTGACCAAAAGTTTAGAGATGAGCTAACACCTATCCTGCTCAAACTTTTCCAGAAAATTGCAGAGGAATACAAACTGATACAACCACTATAGAGAGCAGTACGAAGAGTCCTTAAAAAACTAAAAATAAAACTACCATTTGAGCCAGTAATCCCACTACTGGGCATACACCCTGAGGAACCCAGAATGGAAGACAATACATGCACCCCAATGTTCATTGTAGACTACTTGCTATAGCTAGGACATGGAAGCAGCCTAGTCGTCCACTGACAGATGAATGGATAAGGAAGTCGTAGTACATTTACACAATAAATATTACTCAGTTGTAAGGAATGTATTTGAGTCAGTTCTAATGAGGTGGATGAATCCAGAGCCTATTTTACAGAGTGAAGTAAGTTAGAAAAAGAAAGGTAAACATTGTATCTTAACACATATTTATGGTATCTAGAAAGATAGTACTGACGATCCTACTTGCAAGGGCAGCAAAGGAGACATAGACATGAAGAACACCATTTTGGACATAGTGGGAGAAGGAGACAGTGGGATGATTAGAGAGAATGCTGATACATGTTGATATATGGCAAAAACCATCACAATATTTTAAAGTAATTATCCTCTAGGTAGATAATTTTTAAAAACATAGAAAAAAAGAAGAAAACAAACAAAAACAAACACCATAGTTAAGATCAATGGAACAAAATCCTGGTTCTTTAAGAAAATCAGAAATATCAAACTGATTAAGAAAAACAGAGAGAAGACATAAATTGCAATATCAAGAATTAAAAGCTAGAGGGGACTTCTAAAGGTCCTATAGATATCAAAATAAAAATGAATAAATATGGCACCAGGAAACATGAAATACTTAGATGTAAGCTTAACGAAATATACAATATGAGTATGAAAAAATAAATAAATCACTGATGACAAGAACCAAGGGAAAAATAAACATAGAGAGATACATTCAACCTGTGGATTAAACCTTCAATGCAAATGCCAATTTTCCCCTAATCGATCCATCAATTTCACTCAGTTTCAATGAAAATCACAGAGGCTTTTTTGTGTATGTGCAATGCAAATTGACTCCAATCTTTACATGGAAAAGGAGAAAAACTAAATGTGTCAATGTAGTTTTGAAATAGAAGAAAACATTTAGAGGATTCTCATTATTTAATTTCAAGGTTCGCCATAAGCTACCATAAACAAGTTAATGGGATATCGACAAAAAGAAGGGCACAACAATCAATGGAAGAGAAATTACAGCCCAGAAAGATCCCCTACATATACTGTCAATTGATTTTCAGAGAATATGTGAAAGAAATTGAATGGGAAAAGTATAGCCTTTTCCAGAACTTGTACTGGAACATCTTGACAACATATTAAAAAAAAGTGAACTTTGGTAAATTTCTTATATCACACAAAATGGATTTTAAATCTAAGCATGGACATAAAACTATATATCTTTTACAAGAAAAAAAAAAAAAAAACTTTACCTCGGCTAAGGCAAAGATTTCTTAGTAAAAACTCAAAAAGAAAATTACTCAACCAAAACAGCAAAAGGGAAAATAAAGTTTAAAAATTAAGAGTAGTTTAGGGGACTCCAGGACAATGTCAAACACATCCACATTTGCATTATAGGTGTTTCAGAAGGAGAAGAGAGAAAGAAGTTGAAAATGACTTGATGAGATTATGGTTATAAAATTCCCAAACATGAAGACATAAACAGATACTCAGGTACAGGAAGAACAGAGAGTTTGACATAAGAGACCACATCAAGACATATTATAATTAAAATGACATAAGTTAAAGAAAGAATCCTAAAATCAGCAAAAAAGAAAAAGCCACATAGAAAGGAACCCAATAAGGCTATGAGCTGATTTTTCATCAGAAACTTTGCATGCCAGAAGGGACTCGAATAATAAGAAATACTGTCAATACTGTCTAGGATACTTTACCCTGAAAGGTTATCATTCAGAATTGAAGAAAAGATAAAATGCTTCTTAGACAAGCAACAATAAGGTCATTTATACTAAACTGACCTTACAAATAGTGTCAAAGTTTCTTCTTTAAGTGAAAGAGAAAGGGCTGTGACAAGAAATAGGAAACTGTAGGAAGGAAAGCAATAGAAAAAAGAGGATAACCAACGAGGACCTATTGTATACCTCAGGGAATTCTGCTCAATGTTATATGGTAGTATGGATAGGAGGGGAGTTTGAGGGAGAATGGGTACATGTATATGTGGCTAACTAAGTCCCTTTGCTGTCCACCTGAAAACATCACAACATTGTTAATCACCTATATTCCAAAACAAAATAAGAAAGTTCAATAAAAAATGAATACTATGAGCACACATAGGCAAACAAATTGGACAGGCTTAGAAGAAATGGATAAATTCCTAGAAATATACAATTTTCCAAGACTGAATCAGGATGAGGTATGTAATCTGAATAGACAAAATACTAGTACTGATCAAATTTGTAACTGAAGTCAAATCAGCTACCAATAAATAGAAGTCAAGAATCCGATGGCTTTACAGGGGAATTGTACCAAGCACATAAAGAAGAGTTAACATCTACCCTTCTCAAACTACTGCAAAAATTTTAAGAGGGAACATTCTCATTTTCACTTTATGAGGCCATTAACCTAATATGAAAATCAGAGAAAGACATTACAAAAATAAAAAAGGAAAATTACAAGCCAATAATCCTGATGAATACAGAAGCAAAAATACTCCATAAAATATTAGTATGCAAAATTCAACTCTATTTATCTCTCTCTTTTTATGGCTGAATAATATTCCATTAGTTTGTTCTCTGTATCTGAGTCTGCTTCAGTTTGTTACATTTGTTTTATTTTTAGGTTCACAATAAGTGAAAATATTTATACAGAATTTGTCTTTTTCTGTCTGACTTGATTTGCTAAATATTATACACCCTTCAGGTCCATCCATGTTGTTGTAAACAGCAAAATTTGTCCTTTTTAGGTTGAGTAATATTCCTTTTGGGGCTTCTCTCATGGCTCAGTTGGTAAAAAATCTGCTGTAATGCAGGAGATATGGGTGCGATCCCTGGGTTGGGAAGATCCCCTGGAGAAGGGAATGGCAAGCCACTCCAGTATTCTTGCCTGGAGAATCCCATGGACAGAGAAGCCTGGCAGGCTACAGTCCATGGGACCACAGGAGTCAGACACAGCCTAGTGACTAAACCACCACCAATATTACATTTATATATGTATGGATACAATTATCTGTAATAGAATATTACTCAGCTAAATATTTGCATATGTACATATAAAATAAAACATCATACATCATGATCAAGTGAGATTTATTCCAGGGATTCAATCAATGTGATAAACAACATTAACAAAACAAAGGATAAAAATCTCATGACCATCTTGATAGGAAACAAATGCCTTTAACAAAATTAATACTCATTCATGATGATAGCTTTCAACATATTTGGTAGATAGGGAATATATCTCAGCATAATAAAGCCTTGCATGCATCTGTGCTCAGTTGCTTCAGTCATGTCTGACTCTTCATGACCCTATGGACTGTAGCCCACTGAGCTTCTCTTGTCCCTCTTGTCTCCTCCAAATCCAAAAGCCCAATGGATTTTCCAGGCAAGAATGCTGGGGTGGGTTGCCACGCCCTCCTCCAGAGGATCTTTCCAACCCAGGAATCGAACTCGTATCTCCTGCACTTTCTATACTTCAGGCGGATCCTTTACCATTCAGCTACCAGGAAATCCCAATAATAAAGGCCCTCTATGTCAACCTAGATAGAATATTAAAAAGCATAGACATTACTTTGCCAACAAAGGTCTGTCTAGTCAAAGCTATGGTTTTTCTAGTAGCCATGTATAGATGTGAGAGCTGGACCATAAAGAAAGCTGAGCACCAAAGGATTTGATGCTTTTGAACTGTGGTATTGGAGAAGATGCTTGTGCTTCCCCTGGGCTGCAAGGAGATTCAACCAGCCAACCTGAATATTCATTGGAAGGACTGATGCTGAATATGAAACTCCAATACTTTGGCCACCTGATGCAAAGAACTGACTCATTGGAAAAGACCCTGATGCTGGGAAAGATTGAAGGCAGAAGGAGAAGGGGACAAAAGAGGATGAGATGGTTGGATGGCTTGATGGACATGAGTTTAAGAAAGTTCTGGGAGCTGGTAATGGACAGGGAAGCCTGGCATGCTGCAGTCCATGGAGTCGCAGAGTCAGACACGACTGAGCGACTGAACTGAACTGATGTCAAATCCACAGCTAACATCCAACTCAATGGTGCAAAACTGAAAGCTTTTTCTCTAAAATCAACAACTAGGTAAAGATGATTACTCTCACCATTTCTATTTAACACAGTACGGGAAGTTCTAGCCATAGCAATTAGACAATACAAAGGAATGAAAGGCATCTAAACTGGAAAAGAAGAAGTAAAGCTGTCACTATTTGCTGATAATATAGTACTATCCATAGAAAATGCTAAAGTTCTATAAAAAAGTTACTAGAACTAATGCATGGAAAAAAATTGATATACTTTTAATTTTAAATCTTTATAGACCATTTTTATTTAAAAATTTTAATATGGATACTAAAATTACATTAAGATGTGCTTTGCTGTATGTAAGTAGTTTTACATTCTTCCTGGTATTCATTGGGCCTTTTAATTTGATAATGGTCTTTCTTTAGAATTAGTGTTATTCTATCAATACTAAGTTCTTACATCTATCTCCTTTCTCTTTTATCTCTCTTGTTGACTTCTATTTGATGAATTATGTGATTTAAAAAAAATTAGCTTCCATTTTTTCCTAACTTTCCTCAAATACATTTTTATATTGGTAAAGTTGCCCTGAGTTAAGGAAGGATTCTCTGGTTCAAGTTTCTAGATCACTATTTTCTCTTCATCATTTTCCATTCAACTATCAGTCTCTTTATTGTTTGCTATTGTTTTTTTCCTCCTCTACATGTATTTTCATTTCTAAGATATCTAACAGTTTTCTCATGGACTCAACATTAAAAAAAATAAACTTCAAAATTCTGAATCAATAACTTCCTTGAGGTAATAACATTATGTGGAAAAATGCATTGATTATTAAGAACTGAAAAATTATCCCCATGGATTTGTCTCAGAAGGTTAAAAATTTTACATACTATTTCATTTTAACATATGTAATATATAGTACATTTTAAATCTGCAATTACATATTTTATATAAAATAATCTATATGCCTTACGATCAAAATTAATTTTTTCAAAATCTCATAATGTCTTTGCTCTTAGTGGCATATAAAATAGTGGTGAATCATAGATTCAGTGAAATACTACCTTCAAAGTAAATGTCACAGTAAAGGACAGTTACATACTTAAAAATATGATGCAATGTTATTAACTTTGCAATTAGAGTATGCTTAATTTATTAAGCAGTAATTGCTTAGTTATACGCAGAGCTACTCTTGATATGTTTGATCCTGTATCCTTTTAGTGCTGTACTCAAATCATGTCCAAGAGGGGCAATTTATTTCAAGTGTGTTCATAGAGTTAGTATTTGAATAGGCTTCCTTTCAAGTGTGTTCATAGAGATAGTATTAAGTTTGTATGTAATCTGCTTATTCAAGTAAAATCATTAATCTCTTTATATTACTCAGAAGTCTATTAATAGGGCACCAACTTAAACAGGTGAATTACAACACAGGAGATTCATTTTGTATGGGAGTGATACTTTAGATGTGTGTAAGGAAAGACTGAAATCTAGACAATCTCTTATTTTGCTTGTTTCAGAAGTCCATTTGAGTTTGATCAGACAAAACATGTAATTCAATTAAATTTTAAGTGAACCCTTTTATCCTACAAATAGTAAAACATTTGATTCTAAGGAGTTTTATTCTATGTTGTTCATTATCCTGGCCTGGTGTCCAGAGAAAGTAAAATCATACCTAAGCTACTTCTGTTTCTAATTTGGAAAAAAATATATGAAGCTTGCTAGAGCTATAAATGTTGGGGCAGGAAAAATGACTGTGGTAAAGCACCTGTTTTGACACAAGGAAGAATCTTTACGAGGCTCTCCTTTTTAAACTATTTTCAGATTGTTGTCTAGGAAATCCTGACTGATTTCAGTCTCCCTACAGAAGCCTGAATCTGACATAAGATATTCATTAACAGTAGGTACTTGGTCCTGCTTTACAGTCAGTTTTAGGAATCATTAACTACAGTAGAGTTTGAATGTGCCTAAAAGGTGAAATTTAATTGTTCAAAACTATAGTCTGATGGTCAATCATGACCTAAGGCTGATAGGCTGGTATACTGTGTTGGATAAACACATTAATATAAAAAGGTTTTAAGTCTAAGAGGCAATCCCAGATGTCATTCACAAGTAGTGCTGTATGAATTAAGGTGTCTTTCTCAAAAGTCTAAATTGTCTTCAAGGCTTCCTGCTACAGGTAAATGTTCTCTTAGACAATTGCTTATAACAAGAACAATCAATGCTTTGCCAGCATCCATACATAAGCCAATGTTTGGAATATGTGTTTACTCTTGTATAACTCTGGAAGATGCTAGTGACTTCTTTCATTCTCTCAACCTGTAGAATGTCTCTCTCTCTATGACCAGATTTCTGGGTACCCTTCCTACACTGAAGCTGAAGATACAGCCCTGTTCTTGTTCTTTATCAACTTTATTTTAGGCAGAAATCCTAAATGACTCAAGTGTCAGTCATTCCCTTCTTTTTCACTTCAGAAGCATACACCTCCTTGTCTACTAGCAGCCAACATCCTTACTCCTGCTGAGTTCTCAGCACTAGCTTAGCAATGAGCCAGACTCAACAAATAATTTCTCAAACATGATCTCATCTTTTTGGCGTCTTCTCAAGGACTAATATTTATGTTCTGCCATTGCTTCAGCTGCCACGTCACTTGAGGATCTTTGGATTTTTTTTTCCTTTCTGTGTTGCTTTTATTTTATGGAAAGATTATATCAAACCAACATTAAACTAAGCTGAATACAAAATTTTAGTAAATGAGGGCTGGTGGTCTATATGGAAAAGCATATACATACAAAAACTCATACACAAAAGCTGCTCTTTGCACTTAAAATTTCAGGAAGGGAACTTCAGACCGCTTCATGTTTACACGTTTCAGCTCCAGAGCACAGGAAAGACTCTGACATCCACTGTCAGATGTTTTTCAGTCACTTTAGCATTAAGTCTCTTCAAGAGGTTATTCTTTGGCAAAATATTTACTTTCAAAAATTCTCCACCCCCTGGCTTTGGATTAAGTTTTACATTTTCAGCATCCTTCCCTTTAATAGTTATTTTCGCAATGTGTTCAGTACCATTGACAAACTTGGATCCCAACCTACAGCTGGAGAACATTCAGTATCACCTTTTATTGTCAGTTTCTTCCTTAAGTTCCCAAAGTGCAGGTGCTTCTGGACTTTCATTTTCAGCTATGAGATCTGTGGGGAATTCTAGGCTCCCATTGGCAGTCATAGATCCTTCACCATGATATATCCTTAATAAACAGTCCTTTGCAGCACTAGGGTAACTGCCACGTGATCAGCTGACTATCCTTCCCAGGTACACGTTTCAAAGTTTCCCAAGTTCGAATTTTACTAGTATGACCCATGTTCAGTTTTTGCAAGCTTGACCCTTTTTCCTTTTGGAATTAACACCTTTGAAATAATAGACTGGCACGTTGAGACAATTTTGTTGGTGCTTAGTTTTCCATTATTAATCTAGTTAGTCTTTTCAGTCCTCCGGCAAGAAGCTCATGTCCAAGGTGTGGATGAAGAGAAGGGTACTCTTTTGGCAAAAGACTGAAAAAAGAAAGGACCATTCTGAAGCAGCACTCTCAGGAAATGCCAATGCAACACAGCCCTTCTGAGCCACTTTAAACTTCTCCAGAACTGTAAACAATAATATGTATTAAGTCACCAAATTCACAGTCATTGGTCAGAGCAGCAATGGAAAACGAATGCAGATGAGAAAGACATTCTAAGAAAACGAATCTGCAAAATGCATAGACTTGAGATATTATCTATTCAGATAATGAAGGGAGGTTTGGAGTGTTTTGAGTCCACAGTCTGGTAGAAGAAGGGCTAAGGAAGAGATTCATATCAATTGAGACAGGTAATGTTATTAAAAGCCAGACAAAGGTCTTCTGTATTATAAAATAATCCTAGCAGTAGTGAGCTGGAAACACTAGAGGTATAAGATCAAGAGGATCTTTATATTGCATATGATTTTACTATATTCTATCCATAGCCCTCCACAAATCCTTAAATTAGATGAGTGGAAGAATATAGGTTTAGCTAAGTCTAACAGTGCTCTCTAACATGCTTTTTTCTTTGCTCATAATGATTGCTCATGTCCTCTTCTTTCATATAATGAGAAATCATTATAATAAAAGTATCAGTGTACTGTAATTTCTCCTAGCAAGCCTTACCATATGGCACCTGTCTCTGTTATTTAATTCAACTTGATCTGTTAAAAATAAGCCTTGTAAGGGATCGTGTGTCATACTAATTAAAGTGTCATATTCTGTAAAGGATTTGATCCCAAAGTGACATACATCCCTTTGATAAGATAAGAAGCATTTGTATGTTCTAAAACTAAGAGGTAAAATCTCAACAAATGTACAAGGAATAAAATTAAATGCATTTAAAATATTAATAGTATTAAAGATCATTTTTTGCATTGAATAGTCTTTGTTTTAATAATTCATTTGTCTGGAAAAATGCAACTGAGTTTAGATGAATGGAATTAGGCATCTAATTTGCCTACCTATAATTATAAAAACTTAAAAATAATTCTCAATCCCAAAGAAAATGAAAGTAAAGAGTATTGAGGCTCATCAACATTAATAATAAATGAAAATTAACACAATTTTGAGATATTATTTTACTAAAAGGTTTAAATTTAAAAAATCTAATTTAGGAAATAGTGCAGTGAAATTAGTATACATATTCCTTACAAGGATTTAGTAACCATGAAGCATTTCTGTAAAACAAGATGCAATTATGCAGCAAGATTCATAAGATATCTCTCAATGATGTCACTCTATAGTATATAGTAAATAAAATTTAAACTGTAGAAATAATTAAAATGCTAAATCATCATATACTATCACTTTATGCTGGGATAATAACTGTAATTGAATTAAATCTACAGATCACATTGCAAAGAACTGACATCTTAACATTAAGTTTTCATATACATGAATATGGACCATATCTCTATTTTTTTCTTTGATTTTCTTCATCAGAATTTCTTGGTTTTCCTATTATAAATCATACACATTTTGTTAGATTTATTCTCATGTATTTTGTTTTATGTGTGCTTGTGCTTAGTGGCTCAGTCGTGTCTGACTCTTTGTGATCCTGTGGACTGTAGCCTGCCAGGCTCCTTTGTCCATGGGAGTTTTCAGGCAAAGAATACTGGGGTGGGTTTCCATTTTCCTCATTCCGGGGATCTTCCTGATCCAGGGTTCGAACCTATAAATTCTGTGTCTTCTGCATTGCAGGTGGATTCTTTACCTGCTGAGCCATCAGGGAAGCCGATTTTGTGTGTGTACTATAGCAAACAGTTTTAATTTCAACTTCCAGTTTTTCATTTACAGTTCTGTATGTTAATCTGATATACTGAAAATGAAGTCGCTCAGTCGTGTCCGACTCTTTCCGACCAATTGACTGTAGTCTACCAGGCTCCTCTGTCCATGGGGTTTTCCAGGCAATAATACTGGAGTGGGTTGCCATTTCCTTCTCCAGGGGATCTTCCCGACCCAGGGATGGAACCCATGTCTCCCTCATTGTAGACAGATGCTCTGCTGTCTGAGCCACCAGGGGGAAACCTTACTATAATTATTGCTTAATAGTTCAGAAGGTGTTTCCTTTTGGGGGGGTCAGGTTTTTTTCAGAATTTCTGCAAAGAAAACCATATCATTTGCAAAGACAATATTAAGTTCCCCTATCTAAAGTGAATACAGTTTAATTCCTTTTCTTATTGCATTGGCTAGAACTTCCATACGATGTGGAAAAGTAGTGGTAAGGTGGACATATTTGCCTTGTACCTGGTCTTAGTGGGAAAGTTTCAAGTTTCTCACCACTAAGAATTACATTAGCTATAGGGGTTTTTGTAGATATTTTATCAAACTGATGAAACCCTCCTTGTATACTGATTTATAAAGAGTTTTGGTATTAATGCATTCAAATTAGAAAGGAAAACTTAAAGCTGTCTTTGCAGATGATGAGGTTTTCTTTGCAGAAATAAATATACAAGAGGTATTCCATTTTAATGACTACATCTGTGCCCTTTTTCTTTTATTTTTATTATTTATGGTTTATTTTCCCTTAAGTTACCTGACAATTTGTCTTTTTTGTGAATTTTACCAAAAATATAATTTTCAGTGAGTATTTATATATTAGCTATTTCCCAGTCTCTACTTCATTGAATTTTGTCTTTATCTTCATTCTTAAATCTTCTGTTTCACTCCACTTGGTTTTCTTTGTCCATCTTTTTTTGTGCTGGAAATTTTATTCATTTATTTCTTTAATTTTTTGACAAAAATTTTTAAGGCTATAAAATTTTTTCTGGTCATTTCCTTAAAATTTCTTTATATTCTGATACAGAATTCCTCTATTATTATTAACTTAAAAAAATTCATCAAGTTGGTATCACATTTTATTTCTTATCCAAGAATTTAAAAAGAAATAGAAAAGTTATAGAAATAATGGAGATATGCTTTACATACAATTATGAAACATTACAAATATAAAATAACCCACTTGTTTAAAATCTCTAGATTAGCCATAAATAGCTACAATAGGTGTATAGTATAACAGCTGTAAATAGCCTTAACTTTTCACTGGAAAACTTCATAAAACCAAATATGAAACAGACAGAGCTTCTTGACTTTCCTATTTCTACCAGATAAAGGCCAAAACATTTCAATAGTTCAGGCTATACTGAGACAAATTAGAAAAGAAACATAAAACAGAGATATCTATGTAGAGTGCATTTCCCAGGGATGCAACAAATTGGTCTTTCTAAAAATGATACGGCAGTGGAGACAGTAAGAGCTTGTTAGCGATTCCTACAGGTCTCAAGGGGTTCAGACTCCAAACAGAACAGAACGTCGTTCAGGTTATTTTCACAGACGTTCAAAAGTTTTTGCAAAACTCACTCTGGAAATCTTCAGGGAAAAACAAACTTCACAACTGCTTTCTGGCAACTTTCTATATTCTCAGAATAATCCTCAAA
The DNA here is from genome assembly GCA_007570785.1 of Antilocapra americana. Lineage (NCBI taxonomy): Eukaryota > Metazoa > Chordata > Mammalia > Artiodactyla > Antilocapridae > Antilocapra > Antilocapra americana. The sequence continues at coordinate 4,801,580 of ML660772.1, forward strand.
CCCATTTTGGGTTGGCCTAATGGATCCCATGAATCTGGCAACACTGATGGGAGTCAGACCACAAAGATAGGTGGACATGACTGGAACCATGCTTATGGACAACAAAGTCCATCAGTTTTAATTATGGTAGGCAGATTTCCTGAAGTGACATCTTGTTCTGAATATTTTTAGTTCTCCTTTATGGCAAAATATGTCTTGTGTATGCATATGCTAGTCGCTCAGTCGAGTCTGACTCTTTGTGACCCCATGAACTGTAGCTCTCCAGGCTCCACTGTCCATGGAATTTTCCAGACAAGAATACTGGAATGGGTTGCCATTCCCTTCTTCAGGGGTCTTCCCAATGCAGGGATTGAACCCAGATCTCCCCATTTCAGGCAGATTCTTTACCATCTGAGCCACCAGGGAACCATTAGTATCCCTTGTCTTATTTTTCCTTTTTGTTACTTATCTACATGCAAACATCTAGTATTTTAATTACTCCTATCTTTATAGGGAGATAAAAAAATATCTTTATCTTTTATACTTATATTTCTCTATTCTCTTCATTTTCCCTACATTCTCTCTCACATCAAGTACTTGTTCATATATAACACTGCAAAACTTTTCCCTATTGAGTCCATGTAGTTTTTCCCTCAGTAATTGGTTAATTGATTGTGTATGCCTTTCTGGTCAAGGCACCACTTTCACCCAAATAACTATAGCAGTCTCCTAACTGGCCTTTCTGATTTGTGTTCTTCTGGTATAATCTATTTGTAACATGGCATATGGTGTGATAATAAATAAATGAATAAACAAACAGTATCTCTCATTTGTTGAAATGTCTCTAATAAAATGGCTTCCAGTGCCTCCAAGAGATAGAGACAAATGACTTAAAATGGCCACCAATGTCCAACATGATTTGAGGCTTTCTTATAGCTCCTTGACTTATCTCCTACCATTTCTCTCCTCTTTTGAACATTTCTCACTCCCTGGACATAGTGCTTTAAGCATTATATAATTATTTTTTCCTAAGGAAAATATATATTTCTACTTATAATAATAAAGCAGACATTTAAGCAAATTTAGTTTTCCTTTTCCTTTTAATAAGTGACTGAAAATAAGCAATGCATTTTCAGAAAAAAATTTTTGAGATAAGAAATATGTTTATGATTATGTGTAGTCACTTAAAGAATATATTTAAATTTCTGTTCCTGAGCTTATACTTTTTAAGTATTACCTTCAAGTCAAAAAGCTACTTAATCATATTGGTCTTAAAGGATAAAGTATCAATACAAGTAGCTAAAATGAATTTTGTCAATAATTATATTTGAGCAAACTGTATGCTGTTAGTACATTTTAGGTATATATAGTGTATGTTAGTCCAAATTTCTGGGCCTTTTTGAAAACATATGCAAACATTGTCAATAACTTAGAATCCCCTGGGACTTTGAAATTGCTTCAGGAAACACTGTTCAAGAAGAGGGATGCTGCGAAAAATTGAGGGCAGGAAGAGAAGGGGATGACAGAGGATGAGATGGTTGGATGGCATCACCAACTCAATGGACATGGGTTTGGGTGGACTCTGGGAGTTGGTGATGGACAGGGAGGCCTGATGAGCTACGGTTCATGGCGTCGCAAAGAGTCGGACATGACTGAGTGACTGAACTGAACTGAAGAAAAGGGAGGAAATAATATTTTTTAGGAAAAAGTTGCTATTGAGGAGCTAAGATAGCATTATCTCATTTAATTATTCTAATAAACAAAGCAAGTGAGTATTTTAATGCATTTCCAAGGAAACCAAGTCCCTAAAGGTCAGTATGTTTCAATTGATGACTTACAGCAACTAGGTTTTGGAACTATGTATTAGATTCATTTCCTTCTAACTGCAAAGGTCCTACTTTCTGCTGTGTTGCACCTTGGTTTCTTAAATAATAGTTTATGTACCTTTGATATAATGACCACAAATTTGTATTCACTGGTATAAAATATTTACATATCTGTTATCATATTAAATTGAGCTTGTTAAAAGAGAGGTGTTTAAATATATATTTTATGATAGATCATTTATCAGTTGATGTGATAATTTTAGAGAAAAATGGTTTTTAAAGTCTAATTTCCATATAGTAAAATATTCGTTTTGATGTACAGTGCTGTGAATTTTGAAAAACATACTCTGAAGTGTAGCTATCACAATTAAGATACAGAACTGTTCTACTTTTTCAAAATATTTCATTCTGCCTCTTTATGTTTCAACCATTATACTCACCTCCATCTTGTAAAAACCACTGATCTGTTTTTATATATTCTCTCTTCCTACAGTTTTTCTTTTTCCTTTTCAAGAATGTCATGTAATTGGAGTCATGTAAATGTAGCTTTTTAAATCTGGCCTTTTCTGGTAACATATTGCAGTGGAGATTTGTGCATGCTGTTGCATGCTTCAGTAGCTTGTTCCTTTTCATTGCTGAATAAATATTTCATTTCATGGATTTATCACAGTTTATTTATTTACCCATTGAAGGATTTTTCCAGTTTTGATGATAACAAATTGAGCAATTCTTAAATTTGTGGGAAGATTTTGTTTGAACATAAGTTTCATTCCTCTTGGTTAAATATATGAAAATGAGATTTGTGAGTGTTTTAGAAAACGTGTGTTTCACTTTACAAGAATTTCCAAGCCATTTCTAGAGTGGTTGTATTTTAAAGGTATGTTTACTATCATAGTGTGGCTATATCTGTTAAATAATATAGTTTCCTAATTACTAAATCTGTATTTTAGTCTATTATGAAGACCCATGATCTAGAAACTTTTACCATTCAGCTTAAATATATTCCATTAGTAATGTTGATTTCATAGTGTTCAAACATAATAATAATGGTGACTAGAGCCAATAACCAAATTGCAGGTTAGTAGTTAAGACAACTTTTTTTAAAAAAAATTAATGTATTCTTCAGTACTTCCCTTGTTTAAATGTAGTTCAAATATTTCAATCAAAGCTAATATTAAAGTACTATGATTAAACATAGTACATACAAGCGATTAGAGCAATTATATTAAATTTGGACTGTAGAGTTTTTTAAGAATAATTTTTGAAATAAAGTAACAGTGTTGAGTTTACTGTGCAGAACAAATTTAGCAACACTGATTTGACAGTCTTTCAAAACTATATTTTGTTTACAGATTTTCATTCTAAAAGCATCTTAATATTATAATTGGTTTTCTTCTAGAAAACTTCAAAACATGGAACACTAACTAAAGGGTTGAAATGGAAATACCACAACTTCTTCAGGTGGAGTAACCATTTCCCAAGTGGATCTAAGTTGGGTATATGCTTCTGTCTCTGATAAAGGATCTTCTGAGGGACTTCCCTGGTTCTCCAGTGGTTAAGAATTCTCCCGCAATACAGGGGACACTGGTTCCATGGCTGGTCCAGGAAGATCCCACATGCTGTGGAACAACTAAGCCATGTGCCACAACTGCTGAGCCCTGTGCATCACAACAGTAGAACTCACTGTGATGAGAAGCCCACACACCACAGCAAAGAGTAAACCCCACTGGCTGCAACTAGTGTAAACCTGTGTGTAGCAAAGAAAATACAGCACAGTCAAAGAATAAAGAATTAAAATAATAAAAAGAGCCAAATGTTAAAAAAAGAAAACTCATGATGTTCACCTGAGTGTCAGTCCTTCACTGATTCACTGTCATTTCCACACGGTATGATCAAGAAAGTCTTGCTGAATGTAAAATATACCATGAATATAATGGTCAACTCAAATGGCGTTCCACCTCCAAAACTTCCTTATAGTATTTGTGATAGTTGACCAACCACTTTGTCTTAAAATATAAGAACCATTTAAGTCATTTTCCTCTGTGAGCATTCCTTATACTTGATTAGCTCTCTTTACTCAGACCCTAAGTTTAGTATACTGATAAGTTTTAGCATAGATCAATAGATCATATTCTCTTTTCTGTATGCACACAACAACTTAAAACATTTTATTTTCCCATTTTTCTTTTGTTTTAGCATTCTCTCCTTTTAAGTGAATCTCTGTTTCTTCCTCTAATGATGCTCTGTGCTCGTCTCATATGTCCTTCAGGATTAGAGTCTGTCTATTGCTTGCTCATCAGCAGCAGAAACTTGCAATCCAAATGGAACATATGATCTTTTCCCATGAAATATGATTCTTCTCCAGACACAGCAAAATTCACCAAGTTTCCCAGCCTTGAAACATTGATTCCTAACATTCCCTTCTTGCTTATATCCATCCAATAGTTATCATTTTCTTTTATTGATGCAAATCACTTCCAGTTCTTTCTCTCTTCCTTCAAAAATAACATTCTTGTTCAAGCTTTCTTTTATGTTTCCTTGATTATTCAGTGTTCTAACTGGCCTCATTTACTCAGCCTTTATCCATTTGTATTCATTTTATATAATCCTTCAAGGGAAATTCTCATTTTACTCAGTTATATTTTAGCAACTGCATTGGTTTCATATTTATAACCAAGTAAGGAACAAATTTCATCATCTGTCATCATGATATGTCAGCTCTTTTTTCCAGTCTTAACTTCTCTTAGCTTTCAAAATCTCTGTGCTCAAGGAAAATTACAGTGTTTAATGTGTTTTAAATATTTATTATTTCTCTGTGCCTTTCTTATGTTTTTTCTCTGATTCTACTATATTTTCCTTGTGCGTGTGTGTGTAAAATGCTATTTACTCTTCCTCCTGGTACTATTAATGAAAGCAAATCAAAACTTGAATTCTGTATATGTGCAGTAATTGAAGATTGGCAAGTAACTGGATTGTTAAGCATATTAAAATAATCTATTTATAATAGGCTTATAATATTAAAATACATTACTTCTTAGAACTGCCATATGACACAGCAATCCCAATGCTGGGAATACACACAGAGGAAACCAGAATTGAAAGAGACACATGTACCCCATTGTTCATCGCTGCACTGTTTACAATAGCCAGGACATGGAAGCAACCTAGATGTCCATCAACTGACAAATGGATAAGAAAGCTGTGGTACATATACACAATGGAATATTACTCAGCCATTAAAAAGAATACATTTGAATCAGTTCTACTGAGGTGGACAAAACTGGAGCCTGCTATACAGAGTGAAGTAAGCCAGAAGGAAAAACAACAATGCACATATATGGAATTTAGAAAGACGGTAATGATAACCCTGTATGTGAGACAGCAAAAGGATGCAGATGTATAGAACAGTCTTTTGGACTCTATGGGAGAGGGCAAGGGTGGGATGATATGGGATAATGGCAGTGAAACCTGTAAATTATCATATGTGAAATGAATTGCCAGCCAAGGTTTGATGCATGATACAGGGTGCTTGGGGCTAGTGCACCGGGATGACCCAGAGGGATGAAAAGGGAGGGAGGTAGGAGGTGGGTTCTGGAAGGGGAACAGATGTATACTCATGGCAGATTCATGTCAATGTATGGCAAAACCAACAAAACAATGTAAAGAAAAAAGTGTTTCTTGAATTAAAAAAATAAAATAAAAAGTAGTAACATCATTTTTATAATTTATTTTTTAATTGGAGGAAAATTGCTTCACAATGTTCTGGTTTCTGCCCTACAACAATATGAATCAACCATAATTATAAATATATCCCTTCCCTTTTGAGTCTCCTTCTTCTCCCCCTACTCTCCTACTGCTATATGACTGAATCTTAAGTTAGCTAATTACATCTTCAACTACTCTATTCCAAACAAGATCACCTCCTGGGGAACTGAGGATTAGGACTTACATGAATGCTGTGAAGACACAATTTAAACCTTAACAGGAACACATCTCTAAAAATGTACAAGGAATGAAAACTCATTTAGTTCCTTTTTAGTAAGAGTGTAAGGAGTTTCACTAAGGAGTTTGGAAGTTTCTTGAATCAACTCTTCTGGCTTTAGGTATATTATATGAAAGTGAGAGCAAAATGACTGAGCTGAATTCACTCAAGTTTTACCCCATCACCACCACCTTGGGGCCAAAAGCAGAAAGAGAAGGGAAGGAAAAGATTAGCTCTCCAATGAGTGTTTCTTATGAGAAAAAACAAAAACAAAAACAGGACATAGAAAGCTTATGCACTATTTCCAAGAAGGCTTCTCAGGGAAGGGAATATGTTTGCTTATGGCAACAAAAAAGAAAGAAGAGAAAATGTTTAAGCAATGGTAGTAGGAAATGAGATTTGATTTAGAAATTGTTTCTCGTCTTAAAAAAATTGAGAGCCATATGACCAATTTATAAAAAGCATTAGTGAAACAGTGAAAAGAACTCTGCCTTTGTATTCTTCATTGAATAAAACCATCACAACCTGCCACCAGGGTTGTAGGGCACTTTTGGAAGACCAGAAATTACATCAGCTGAACTTGAATAGTGTTAATATAAATTTTGCAGTAAATAATTCTTGCTGTCACTGGGTATGATTTGGGCAAAGGAGAGAAAGCTTAATTTACCATCAGAAATAAAGTCACCTAATGGTGTAGCCATCTAAGACATTCAGAAGAGCTGATCAGTCAGATTGTGCTGCTATGGCTCCTTCCCTTGAATCAATTCTTCAGTTAAAACAGGCATGCAAGTGGAAGTAAGAAGATCCCTGAATTTGGTCAGGAGAGCTCCGAGTCAGGGTAAGTTTAAGACAGGAGTGCCTAACATGACCCCAGTGAAACAGTGTGGTCCGTAAGGGAGACTGCCTTGGTCATTAAGACACTATTTTTTTTAAATGTTTCAGAGACTACAATAAGGAGGGTGATGACTTCATATACACTAAGAGGAAAGAATTCAATGCCATTGTAAAGTGTCCATTCCTTCAGAAATCACCCATTTTGTAGACCCAAGTTTTAAAGAGCACCCCCCCTCCATCTAGGAAATACCTCCAGGTAGAAGTAAATTGCATTTTTCACCTAAAGAAGCAAAGGGAAGCTTACAACTAAAAGTGAAGTTGAAGAAATGAAAGAGAAAGTGAGAATGGGAGACATAAGATATTGGTCTTCTCTTATTTGGGATTTACCAAGATTGAGCAGGAGGATATATAAGGAAAAGAAAATAAATCATGGATTTGTGAATTCTGTAAGCCCAGGTCTTGATATTTCCAAGTTTGAGGAGAGAGGATTTTGGGGAGAAGAGGGCATTTGGGTAGATAGGGAGGAACAAAATAATTGTTCATAAGATCTTCTATGTAGTATGTATTTCTACCCTATCAAAAATGCACAAAAATGCTTTATTTTTATCTAAATTCCTTCTTCTTATTATGCTTTCTTAATGATAGAGCCCCCAAATTAAACCCCAGTGGAATGATGTCTACAACTAAACAACTTCTTGGCCTCAAGTGTTTCTTAAAGTGTTAGGAGCACATGGTTATATGTACTTTCAAAAATCACAATGTGGTTCTGATAGACTTGGTTAGGACAGCAAGCTCCTTGCCTCCACTTTCTAGAGTATCACTATGGAAAGCAATTAACTTTTTAGGAAAATATGATTATTAAAAATTAAATTATTTATCTGTTCAAACATTCTAATCCTGTCTAAGGAAAAGAGAGAGTTTACATTGTATTTCCCAGAAGGTTTCTCCGAGATATGATGCAAGCCAAGGAAGAAAGACAATGGCTAAGGAACAGCGGTGAGAAATGAGCTTTGATTGAATTTTTTTCTGCTCTTACATGAATGGTTTCTAAATTTTTTTTTTAATCTTCAGAAAATAGTCATGCAACCAATTTATAAACAGAATCAGTGACACAGTGAAAATAACTCTGCCTATGTAGTTTTGGGTATATTTTTGATGAAAGCAGTCAAAAGGTACAAGATAAATAAGTTATAAGATAAATACTAAGGGTATAATATTCAACATCATTAATATAATTAAACAGAGCTGAATTTTATATATAAAAGGTAAAAGAGTAAATAAGAGCTCTCATCACAAGGGAAAAAGCTTTTTCTTCTGTATCTATATAAGATGAAGAATGCTCACTAAACTTATTGTGATAATCATTTCATGATGTATGTAAGTCAAATCATTATGGTCTACACCTTAAACTTACAGTGCTATACATCAACTATATCTCAATAAAACTGGAATAAAAACAACAAAAAATGAGCAAACACAAATTATTTTAAACTCTAATCCTCCACTGTTCAATAGATTCCAAAGGCTTTATATAAAAATTATTTTATAAAGATTTTTTAACATTGCTTACATGTTAAATGGTACTATTGATATTTTGGAAATATTGATTTAAATTTTATTTATTTTCTTCCTCCCTTTTATTGGTTTTGTCATACAATGCCATGATATCACCATGGGTTTACATATGCTCCCCCTCCAGAAACCCCTCCCTCCTCCCTCCCTCCTCCCTCCCCGCCAGGAAATCTCAATGCACCAGCCCCGAGAATCAATCCTGGGCTGGCGATTGATTCGACATATGATAATTAACATGTTTCAATGCCATTCTCCCATATCATCCCACCCTTTCCCTCATTCACAGAGTCCATGAGAAAATAATTTCATTTTGTGTTACTTTTGGGTATAGCTGCTAGAAAATTTAAAATTAGATATGTGGTTCACATTATATTCCTATTTCTGTTGCTGTAGCCTAATAAGAATCTTATTTGAAATGATATTCAATACTTTATCCAAGGTCCATTTGTGAGATTTTAATTAAACTTACTTGAATAGAATCTCCATTTTACTTAATATTAGTCAATATCTCTGCTAAAATGAATTTCCAGTTTCAAAGATCCTTGAATATATAAATATGTTTCTTTTTTTTATGTGGTTGGCATTATATTTGTTCCCAAGATATCATAAGAGAGAAAAATTAAGGAAATGTGGCTTACCAAACACTGTAGTAAATAAAGGCACTTATTGAGGACAGAATAAAGCATATTGCATTTTTTTCAGGAATTATTGTCTTGGTGATTTCTTGTGACACTTTAAACCTGCTGGGTAAACTACAAATTATGTGAGAAACTGACAAAATGAAATTTTCCACTCAGGTTTGGATTTTAGTCTTTGGTGAAAACTGTATTTGGGCTTTGAACCTGCATAAACACACTCAGATATTCACTCACTTGTAAAAATACAAATCTCTAAAACAACATGTAAAACTGAATAGTTTTGCTCTGTTTTGAATAAAACAGAGCACAAAACCACAGGTATTTTTAAATTCATTATTTTCCTAAAACAGGCCTACTTAAGAAATATATAGTATTTTTGAAGATATATTTAAATGATTTTATGTCTATTTTCAAAGATTTTCCCCTAAGTGTAAATCACATTGTCTTTGTAAAAACAATGTATACAAATAAATATAACTCAGAAAAGTTTGAGAAAGAGAATTCCAATCAAATACAGATAAAAGAAGAATTGATTTGAAGAAAAACAAGATAAGGCTCACATATTTATCCCTCTTACTATGTTAACAGTTTCAGTTGATAAGTAAATTTTTGTAAGTATCAATATCTAACACAGACCTGGGAATAAATTTGAGAGCCAGCTCTTTAAAGAAAATAATCAAATTATTGTCATCTAATGAAGGCTGTTGAATCCCCTACTAAGACTAAATCTATCACCAGTGTACCATGTACTTGTTGGTGATTTGTTCTTCAGATTTAATTGCCTCTGTGATGGCACAGCTACCATTTCTTTCAAAAGATTATTTTGCTCTTTATTTGTTCTCAATCTTGTGAACTTTGCCATTCTAAAAATGAGGCAATGTCGGAGCTTAGCAAACAAAAAAACAGAAAAAAATACCAAGAACAGCAAAAACCTTCACCTTTCTATAATGCTAGAGTTCCATTTATATAGATTACAACTAGTGGTCAACACTAGTGACAACTTGGATGGATAGGCATTAATAATAAAGGACAATCTTACTTATAATCAGTAACTTGAATATCTATGGAAAAGTGTGATGATCTTTATTTCACACAAATTTTAACACACAGGTGAATTATTCTTTCTTGAACATCAGGAACTCACACATCGTCAACTCAATTCATGCTGACTTCAACTCCTATAAATAATACTGATATTAGTAAGAATGAATAAAGCTCATATAATCAAAGCATTGTCTCAGGAAATATTGAAAGGGTCACTACATTTCCCTTGCATTAAAATAGATTTAATGTGTGACCCAACACATTTCACATGCCTTTTCACTTTACACTTGGCCACATGTTCTTATTTACTGGATCCATTTATGCATTTTCCTCCTCTTTCATGGTTGGTCTTACTTCTCCCAGGAAGAGAATATAATAGGGATTCACGCATTTCCTGAGAGACAAGAAAATACAAATCAAACAAAAAGAATGTCCCTGCGTTACTCACAGAGTCCACTGACCCACAAAGGAAAACAGAGGGCAGAAAAGATTTTCTGATCACTGTGGAGCTACTCTGATTTGAAAACAGTAGTTTCTTCAAAAAAACCTATTTAAACTGAAAACAAATAGGACTTCATTCATAAATTTCCTCATCTGCTACAAACAGAAAGTCAAAACTTAGAGAGTCTACAGCTTGTGATCATGGTTTTCTAAATCTAGTGTATTTGCCAACAGGGTAAGTGAGCCTGTTTTGAAGGCTAAGCAGTGATAGACATTTTTTTCTTAGATATTTATAGAAATGACTATGTAACTCAATTTAACTTTTATTTGCATATTTTTATATTTGGCTTATGTTGACTTAATATTATCTTTTCTATCTCTATTGGTATGTTTAATATGACTATTTATTATGAACTTTACATATAATTTCTGGGGTGCTTATTCTCTCTTCTAGATCATTGGGAAAGATTCTAAGTAAGCATAACGATGATCTTTCTTGTTATGCCCTAATCACTTTTTGCCTATTAAATTGATAGGAGCTTAATTTAGTCAAAATTTGAATATCTTAAACTCATTTTTAGAGTTTGCACTTTGCAACTCAAATTTAATTTTCTACAATTGATAGTGATTTCTAATACTGGAATTAAAAACAAAAAATTTATTTTTGTTAAAGAATGAACTCTAAACACAAACAAAAAAATCAAATAAATATTTGATTCTGTGATTTATTAAATGGCTTTATGGGTAACAGACTTGAACGAATTAGAAAGAACCAAATTAATTTCCTGTGTTCTGTAGGAATAGTAGCAAGAAGAGGAATAAAAAATTAAAAAAATGTGACAAGGAAATGATATAATAGAAGACTAAATGAGGATTACTTATAGTATTCAAAAAGTAAATTTTCACAAGAGACCAAAGTTACTTCTAGCAATGAAAAAGAATAAAACTGCATTTATGCATAATTTATCAGCTATAAAATATTTTGCAAGAATTTGTTTTACTTTATATTTTAATTTTTAAGAACTGCTTGCTGTGAATATAATCCATATGCTATATAGCAATAATATGTTTAACTTTGTAAGAAACTACATACAATACTGTCTTCACAAGTGGCTGTGCTGTTTGCACTTCCTCCACTCATGAAAAATAATTCCTCTTTACCTTATGCTTTTTAACACTCAAAACCCCTAGGAAAGTAAGTGTCATGATCTTCATTGGCTTAAAAAATTGAGTTTAATTAAGTCACAAGAAGAGTTAAATAATAATATCAGCTTGTTACAAAACTGTTCTTGTTCACGCTGGTCCTGTCTTCAGTTTCATAGGAATATCAGGATCCCCTAATTTGCTTCTGCACACAAATGTGGTAGCTTTCCCCAATCATGAGAAATATCGTCGACTAAACGGGATAATTTTGCCTATGTCAGATGAGTTGACCGATACTCTGGGAGAGAGATAGGCAAAACTGAGTAGAAAGAAGACAATGGAAAGAAAATATCTCAACCTCTCTGCCCAACAATAAAATGCTAAGTTCTGGGGGAAGTGTCACTATTGGATGTAGGAAGTACAAGAAAAATGCAGTTTCTTAAAAAAGATAAGGCTATCTTAAAAATAAGGTGATCTTTTCAGTAAACATCATCTGAGCAAAAGACACAAACAGGAGAGTTCTCATTGTTCCAAAATCAGGGGTGCAAGTGTAGCAGATGCTCGTAGGAAGTTTGCCACAGTTGCAAGGATCAAAGAAGTCTTAGAACTGACAAAGAATGAAAGCAATGGATGACAAAGAATAAAATATGGACAATATTTGAAATAAAAAGTTTGTATCTGTTCAATGTACTGATATTACATAATTTTTCCCTACAAACCAAATGTTACAGAGAACTTCAACTGATAGTTTTTAAAGGGATATTGAGAAAAAGGAAAACAATGATTATTTGCAAGGATTGAGTCTTCCAAGAAAACTCTTCTCTACTCATGCTTCTCACTTATGGAAAGCTTAACAGAACAATATTATTTACATTCAGAATCAGGTTATTCTGTACCCAATTGTATCATAAAGGTTTATAAAATCAATATGATAAAGTGTACAATGGGAATAATTTTATACTGCATTATTAAAAAGGGCACCAATACCTCTTCTTCAATAATCTAATATCATAGCTAAATATATAGCCATGATTTGCCACTATATAAAGATGCTAACACATTTCAATGAATTTAATTCAATTAATCATGTTAAGGTAATAAAGTATTTTCATCAAGGAGCTCATAGTCTTGCAATAAAATATAACCAGATAAGTAAACATATGCAAAAATGTGATTATTGCTTTGAAAAAGGAATATATGAATTATACTAGAAACATATTTAAAGTATCATATTTAATTTTGAGTATCACATTTTAAGAAAGCTATTGAGGTATTAAACAGTTCAGAAGAAGGTGTCCAGGCTGATTAAAGATTAAAAATTAAACTAAGAAAATTAAAATTATGGGATTTTTATGCCTGAAGAGAATGCCATGGGAAACATTACAGCTGAGTTTGCATATATAGCAAGCTATTATTTCAATACTGGAAGCAAATTATACTCCTCTAGAGGGCAAATGTATGACTAAATACGATTAGATAAAAGTAGACACACTTAAATTAATATTTAAATATTCATGGCTTCCCAACAAAACAAAGGGCTGCCTTCTCAAGTACTCTTGTCCATTAAGTTTATTAACCATGAGTAGAGCTTTTAAACTGCACAGATAACCATGTGAGTGATGCTATAGACGGGGTATTTTCTAATTGATTGATTAAACTAAATGATGTCCATGATCTCTACCAATTCAAAGACATTTTAAGTCAAACTCAGATATTCTTTCCACTAAAAAAAAAAAAAAAATTTCTACCATTTAACCCCTTGGTCTTCATTTTCTCAAGCTGTAAAATGAAGTCCATGAGCCCCTTAACTCATCTTAACAATATGCTAAATTTAAATTTATCCAAGATTTCATTCATAATGGGCTTCCCTTGTGGCTCAACTGGTAAAGAATCCACCTGCAATGTGGAAGACCTCATTTCAATCCCTGGGTTGGGAAGATCCCCTGGAGAAGGGAGAGGCTACCCACTCCAGTATTCTGGCCTAGAGAATTGCATGGACTGTATAGTCTATGGGGTTGCAAAGAGTTGTACATGACAATGTGACATTTCTTTTTCATTCATAATACAGTAATTTAATAGACATACTGAATGCTTGGATGTCATGTACTGTGCTAGGCACCAGAAAGAATAAGACATACCACCTCTCTGGGAGCACAAGGGCTCAGACATTAATTACATGGTAGGCTCCAAAGAGAGATTTACAGCAAAGCATGATAATAGATGGAGAATTGAAAACAATAATAAAGTCTTATGTGATTTCCATTAAGATTAGTAAGAGGATACTTATAGAACTTGGTATACTAGAACCAAGGATACCAGATATTCTACCAAATCCAGCAAGAATGTTCTCTATCATACAAAGTTTTGAATAACTTGCCAAACATTCACAGACATCGAAAACATACTAGAATCATCTGAATCATCTAAATGTAAATCCACACATTTTAACTCAAATAACATATATATTATTGAATAGCTAATTCAGTGTAATTTCTAATATAAAATCATCTTTATCTACTGGAGCATTTTAAATACTTTATATTAGGGTCACAATATATTTTAAAAACTAAATTTCTATATAATAGCAATGAAAATCTGAAAACAAATATTTTCACTCACAATATCTTAAAAAATATATGTAGAATCAAATTTAACAAAAGAATGCAAAACATGTACACTGAGAACTATCAAATACTGCTGAGAAAAATCTTTTAAAATCTAAATTACCATTTAAACATATATATTCATAGTTTGGAAGACTTACTACATGTTAGCATACAGATGAATCTCCAAAACATCATACTATGTGGATGAAACTCAGAAGGTCACAGATTCTATCAATATGAAGTATCCATAAAAGATAATTCTCTTCAGAAATTAAGAATTGGGATGGGGACAGACTGCAAATGAACACAAGACACCTTTCATCGGTGATAAAAGTGTTATCATATTGGATTGTGGTATTGAACTGCATAATTACTGAAATAAGTGAATTTTATAGCAAGTGAACAATACTTTAATGAAGCTGCCAAATACCCAGACGCCCACTTACATAAAGCAACATCTGGCAATTTACATTTTTATATTTTGAAGTGAGTAAATTTTTTCTAAGCCTGACCACAAGTCCAGAAGCTGGAAAGAAAACAGCTGATTATTTTGACACCCTAAAATAACAACCAAATAAAAGTAAATTCTATGCATGAAGAACATGCCATACATAAAGTCACATAGAAAGGGAGGGGAATGAAGTACCTATGAGATATTGAGCTGTAACTTTAATAATATAATCAATAAGAAATAGAGTAGCAAAATCATTAGGAAAAAATTAAACACAAAAATAATGTTTTTATGACAAAAATTGCAAATGGTTAGCAAGGATCTAAAAAGATGTGCCACCTTGTAATTAAATCTGTATAAACAAAAATCCTGGTCCCTTTTACAGTAATCTCATTGATAAATATAATTTTTTGAGGTTTATTAGTCTGTAGTAAGTCAATATTTTAGATGTCTCTGGTCCAAGTTTTCTGGGATTGTTTTGAAGGACAATTTGTCAATAGCTATTAAAATGAACCCCTTCATGGATCACAGTCTTGTCTTGATGAAGGTGAATTCAGTGATGCTGTGTCCCCATGCCATGCAAAGACACCCAAGACAGATGGAGCATGTGAAGAGTTCTGACAAACATGGACCATTGGAGAAGGAAATGGCAAACAACTACAGTATTCTTGCCTGGAGAACCCCCTGGACATTGGAAGATGAGTCCCCTAAGTCAGAAGTAAAT
This sequence comes from Antilocapra americana, assembly GCA_007570785.1. Classification (NCBI taxonomy): domain Eukaryota; kingdom Metazoa; phylum Chordata; class Mammalia; order Artiodactyla; family Antilocapridae; genus Antilocapra; species Antilocapra americana. The sequence goes on from ML660772.1 coordinate 4,816,820, forward strand.
TTGGAAACTCAGCAGTGGCCACAGGATTGGAGAAGTTCAGTTTTCATTCCAGTCCCAAAAAAACACAATGCCAAAGAACCACCATGCAATTGCTGTCATTTCACATGTTAGTTAGTTATGCCCCAAATCCTTAAGGTTACCTTTCAGCAGTACGTGAACCAAGAACTTCCAGATGTGCAAGCTGGGTTTCTAAGAGGCAGTGGAACCAGAGATCAAACTGTCAACATTCTTTGGATCATAGAGAAAGCAAGGGAGTTCCAGAAAAATCTACTTCTGTTTCATTGACTACACAAAAACCTCTGTGTGAATCACAACAAACCGTGAGAAATTCTTAAAAAGATGGAAATACTAGACCACCTTATCTGTCTCCTGAGAAACCTGTATGCAGGTCAAGAAGCAGACATGGAAGAACAGACTGGCTCAAAATTGGGAAAGGAGTACATCAAGGCTGTATACTGTCACCCTACTTATTTAACTTATATGCAGAGTACATCATGCAAAATGCTGGACTGGATGAATCACAACTGGAGTTAAGATTGCTGGGAGCAATACTGACAACCTCAGATATGAAGATGATACCACACTAATGATGGAGAGTGAAGAGGAAGTAAGAGCCTCTTGAAACTGAAAGAGGAGAATGAAACAGCTAGCTTAAAGCGCAACATTCAAAAACTAAGATCACGGAATCTGGCCCCATCACTTCATGGCCAAAAGATGGGGGGGAAAAATGGAAATAGTGACAGATTTTATTTTCTTGGGCTTCAAAATCACTGCAGACAGTGACTGCAGCCATGACTTTGAGAGACCCTTGGACAGCAAAGAGACCAAATCAATCAATCCTAAAGGAAATCAACACTTCACTGGAAGGACTGAGGCTGAAGTTCCAATACGTTGGCCACCTGAGGGGAAGAGTCAACTCATTGGAAAAGACTTTGATGCTGGGAAAGACTGAGGGCATAAGGAGAAGGGGTGACAGAGGATGAGATGGTTGGATGGCACCATCAACTCAATGCACATGAGTTTGAGCAAACTCAGGGAGATAGTGAAGGACAGGGAAGCCTGGCGTGCTGTGGTCCATGGGGTCACAAAAGGTCAGATATGACTGAATGACTGAACTGACTGAAAGGAGAGAGCCCAGGACTTAGGGATGTAGGATCAATGTCTTCTGGATATATAAGCAAGCTGTTTAATCTCTCTGAACCTCAGTTTCAGCAGCATTATATTAGTGATAATGGTCTTCACAAGTTGTATAACAGTACTGAAAATTAAAAATACTGATAAAAAGTACTGATATTAAATATTTAGCCACTGAATCCTATAACATAAAAAGAGTAATAATGGAAAAAGTGGTCAAATTCAAATAAAGTGTGTAGTTTAGTTATAATGATGCTGACTTCTTAGTTTTAGAAAGTATTCTAGAGACATGTAAGATGTCAGTCTGAGGGGAATTACATGAAGGGTAAACTTGAAGAAAGCACACGCATATCAGAACAGAAAAAGGGGTTAATCCATGATTTGATACACATTTGCCTTCGCCCCTTTCTACTCAGTGCATAACATCCCTGAGAAGAGTGGCTGTGATTGTTTATAAACAGTTACTGATGACCAAGTTCCTGGCTGTTGCCTTGAGACTCAAGGGTTTTACTGTATAAATAATGAAAGAAAATTCAAAACAAAGTTGAGTCTCTATGTCCAAACTGATGCAATAATAGCAGTGCTATGGACCTCATGGGTTTGAAGTAAATTGCAGAGTAAGCCAGCTCAGCTGAGGTGCAAATGGCAAAGAGCAACCACTTCTGCCCACCACCTGACCATGCTGCAGGGCAGGCTGGAGGTTCACGGGCAGTGCTGTTTGCTGAAAGTGTCCAGCATCTACCTTGGCAATGACTCTCTCCCAGAGAGTCTCTAGGATAGGTCAAGCTGCATGGTTTCTCCATTAAGTTATTCATTTTCTTCTTTCCCTTTTGCTTCTAGTTAGAGCTATTTTGTAAGGTCTTTGATTATTTAAGAGCAAGGAGAAAACTCAGTGAATGAAGAATTTTAGGTATCGATAATTCACTTAGCTGAGAAAGGTTTTTCTGCCCAAGAGATGTACAACAATTTTATATGTTATATGTACACATATATATAATAGAGAAACTATATTTATAAACATAGAAAAATTGACAGGTTTCAAAAATGCTTTCATTCATGTATCAGGTAAAGTGTGTCTTGTTACAATGCTTGCTTTATGAAATCACAGGTTTTTATCTCAAAGTCTGAAGAACAATCATAGTTTCATTTAAACTTAAAATTCTAAGTTATTCAGAAAATTAAGGTAATAATACACAGTTAAGATTTATTAGATATTTATCATGTATTATCTCCTGTAGTTTTCACAAGGACATCATGAATTGGTTGGTATTATTTTCCCAGTTTACAGGAGGAAACAGAAATACTAGGTGTCAAAGATTACATAGCTGGGATGTGATGGAACAGGAATCAAGTTCAAGCAGTCTGACTCCTAAATTGTCCTAAACTCACTGCTTTATGTCAAACATTCCCTTTCATGTTAAGGAGAACTGTAGTATTCTCAAAGAAAACTTTATTCCAGGAAAAAAAAAAAACCTGCAAGCTAATAACATTTGTTATTACAAAAACATAGGTAAATTTGTGTCTTGCTCTAACATGAAAGTAAACATTTTGGTTTTAACCTATATGTGAGACCTATTGTTTTATCAACAAGACAAATGCTAAATAAAAACAGGACTGTTAAGCGTGAAGTTCAGAAATCTGGAGCAAAATATGTACACACACGTGTACAGTTATGAAACACATCCACTAAACTTTTAAGTTACCTTTAAAATGTATATGACTTATCTTTAAATAACAAACTTGTAGCTATATGTAATGCCACATTAATTCTAAGAGAAAGAATCAAATTTTCCACAGCTTACTTAGTTGGAAAGAAATATGAAGAAGTCTTCTAGAACTACTACATAATTATCCATTCAGTAATTTAAGGTTCAGGCTTCCCTGATGGCTCAATGGTAAAGAATCTGCCTGATAATGCGGGAGACATTGGTTCAATCCTTGGGTTTTTAGGATCCCCTGGAGAGAGAAATGGCAACACACTCCAGTATTTTGCCTGGGAAATCCCATGGAGAAGAGCCTGGAGGCTACAGTCCACAGAGTCACAGAAGAATTCATCACACTGAGCAACTAAACAACAACTGCACATTCACTTTTCTGTAATTATTTTGGAGGTTTCATTAGTAAAGAGCAATTGCAAAGATGAACAGATCAGCAACTGAGTTTGAGAAAAAAGAGTTCCAAAGGCAGTTTCCTCTTCTTTCTCCCCATTTTTCTATCAATCTATTTATAGTCTAATGATGTCATGCAGATTAACCCCAAATGCACATGCCAACCATGCTAGGCAATATTAATGGTTATGAGGGAAGCAGCAAAGCATGTAAGGCTATTCGGATGCAATGAACAGAACTCCAGCCACCATCTTGTGGCTATGGAAGGATTTAGCTTGAGTTTATTTTTCTTGATTTGTAAAACTGAATCTATGGCAAACTCAGTCTATCCTGTTGGGTTTTTCTTTTGAGAATTAAAAAAATCAGAATTAATGTAAAACAATTAGAGCTTGCTTTATATAGCACACACTGACATAAATAGAACAATTATTTTTGTTATTCTACAACTCTTTCAGGTATTTTTGGTCAAAAAAAAGGACCCTGATGAAAATAAGGACCCAGAGTAGAATATTAGGGATAAAATAATACTGCAGGGAAAACAGAGTTTTGCAATAGTTCTCATATTAAAGTTATTTTTAAAAATTCTGTATAGTCTTCTAAGCTGAGAATAATTCATCACATAAATCTTGTATAATAAATAGAAGGTATACTAAAAGGGAAGCCTGTAGCCTGTCTAGTATCCTGTACTCATTCTGTGTTGTGCTAAGTCACTTGAATCATGTTTGACTCTTTGCAACCCCATGGGCTGTAGTCTGCCAGACTCCTCTGTCCATGGGATTCTCCAGGCAAGAATACTGGAGTGGGCTGCCATGACCTCCTCTGATGATCTTCCCAACCCATGGATCGAACCTGCATCTCCTGCGACACCTGCACTGCAGACAGATTCCTTAATGCTGAGTCACCAGGGAAGCTTCATCATGTACTTAGCTGATCCTCAGTAACCAGAATGCATCTAGTTCTGACCCATTCTTTTAGGCATGGCAGGCACATTTTTTAAAAAGAAAAGAAATGCATTTGGCATTAATTATAGCAGAAACATCCCTGAATTATTAACTAAAATATGTCTTAAGCAGAAAATACTCATTGAAAGAGATATGAGACATTTTACAAAATAAAAATATGACCACAACAGAAGTATACTATCTGAGATTTTGTTCTATCCCATTTTAAGATGAATATTAATACAGTCTGTAGGTCTTAAAAGGAAAGATTTTGAAACAGCTACCAAACCCTGTCAGATAAAGCATGAAACAATGATGATCAGAAATCATTCTTGAGGACTCATTGAATGAGTCCAGTGTATTTCCCTAGTCACTGCAAACCTGTTGGTCTCTATTTAATGAAGCTATGGCTGCCTGAGCACAGACATTATTTTGCAGAGACATTACTTTGCCGACAAAAGTTCATTTAGTCAAAGCTATGGTTTTTCCGGTATTCATGTATGGATGTGAGGGTTGGACTATAAAGAAAGCTGAGCACCAAACAATTGTGCTTTTGAACTGTGGTTTGTAAAAGACTCTTCAGAGTCCCTTGGACTGCAAGGAGATCCAACCAGTCAACCCTAAAGAAATCAGTTCTGAATATTCATTGGAAGGACTGATGCTGAAGCTGAAACTCCAATACTTTGGCCACCTGATGTGAAGAACTGACTCATTGGAAAAGATCCTGATGCTGGGAAAGACTGAAGGCAGGAGAAGAAGGGGACGACAGAGAATGAGATGATTGGATGGCATCACTGACTCACTGACATGAGTTTGAGTAAGCTCCAGGAATTTGTGATGGACAGGAAACCCTGGTATCCTGCTTTCCATGGGGTCACAAAAAGTCGGACAGGACTGAGGAACTAAACTGTACCAAACTGACGCTATTTTTCCCACTTCGGTCAATAATGCCAACATTCACAACTGCCTGAGGATGAGACCATGGTGTGACTAGAAAGACATAGGAGGCAATTCCCTTTCCCTTTCTAAAGAAAACAAAACAAAGGAACAAAACCAGCATTAAAGTCAGAAAACTGATTGAACTTACATTATAAGGGTTATATTACTTTATTGTAAGTGATCAGTACTTATGAAAAGTAAGTTAAAGGGAGAAAAAAGCACATATATGTAACTTTCTAGGATAACAGATGTTTGTGTTTCTATTAAAGCAAAAATTTTTGCAATAATGACATTTATTTAATAATCTAGAGAACATATAGCTAAATTTAGTGCAATTATTTACATTTTTTTCAGAATCCTGTTATTTACGGGTTAGAAATGATAATCTGAAATAGAAAACTAAAGCATTAGATTGTTATTCTACAAGCCATAGATTTTTATAAATATGGCTAAATGAAATATATCTAAACTTTTTGGAGAATATATAAACTACTCATATCAAACACTTGAAAATCAAGGGTTAATTTAGAAATACTACATACTGAAATATTTATAGAAACAACTGATGTCTTAGTATGTTTAAAGGAAGGTAACAAACAGAGTGTTTGCTGAGAACACAAGTAAATTAACTTTTATCAAGAATGTTCGAGGATTGTTTATTTTAAACTGAAAGATGCAGCCAATTATCTTTCCACTGATTTGCAGAAGCTTTCTGGTTAAATTAAGGAACTCAATATGATTGTGAGGCTATTGATGGAAGTTAGGAGTAGTCCTGGCACAGTTGCATTGGACTCTTTCCTGGTGGCCCTCTTGGAAAGAGACACATTTTGCCTCCCACACATTCGCTGTCCAATCATCTACCAGGCATCTGGTACAACAGATGGGCTCTGTGTATACCTGGAACAGTGACGCAAGTAAAATCAGTACCTTCTCCACTTCTGCATGAATTTACTTATACTTTACTAGTTAGCATTTTTCCACCCTGGAAATATGTACTGAGTATCAAATATGTGGAACAATGTGGTGGTGAAGAAGTTGAATACAGACAGGAATCCTGACCTCTGCAAGTTTTATTCTAATTTAAGATGAATGCTTTGTCCAGCTTTACATTTAAATTCACTTTGATGTTTTCTTTATCAGGCCTATTTCTGGTCTGGTAATTCAGTCACTTTACATCATACTACTTTCAGCTTCACTTTATGTCAAACTACTTCATGTGTTTCTTCTTTTCTTTTCTTATTGTATAGTCTATGATTTATATCCTCTTTTTGTTGTATCATCTATCCCCATCTTTGTACTTTATTGTACCTTCTAATCCTATTTCCTCTCCTGAGAATATTATTAAATACCAGCTAGAGGGTTTTCTTAATCATTCCAAAACATCTGAAGAACTCTTTTCAACATGCACATGCTATAACTGCCCCAGGATTTTTCTGATTAAGTAGGTCTACAATGTGTCTTAGGCATGTGATTTCTATACAGTTCTGTCTATATGGCTGGCAATGACTAATTACAATTCAAAAATGACTGTAAGGCTATGACAATATACTGTCTCCTTGAATTTTAAGAATTAGGTATTCTTGTGTTGGGAGCAACCATAAAAATACTCTATATTTTCATAGTGCCTGCGTGCTCAGTCACTTCAGTCATGTCCAACTCTCTGCGACCCAATGGACCATGGCCTGCCAGGGTCCTCTGTCCATGGGGTTCTCCAGGCAAGAATACTGGAGTGGGTTACCATTTCCTTCTCCAGTGATAAAGTATGAAGTGAGGGAAATGAAATTGCTCAGTTGTGTCCGACTCTTTGCGACCCCATGAACTGCAGCCCACCAGACTCCCCTGTCCATGAGATATTCCAGGCAAGAGTACCAGAGTGGGTTGCCATAGCTTTCTCCATATTTTCATAGTAACCTTATATATTTTTATGACATGGAGTAGTGGGAGACTATAAGCAAGGAGGAGACTATATGAAAGATTCTAGTGCAATATATACATATGTGCATGTATACATGTATAAATTCTCTCTCTCTCTCTCTATATATATATATATATACACACACACACACAAATATCTGAATGTATAAGAAAGAAACATGCTTATAGGAGAACAGTTTACTATTTCTAGATATATTTGGAGCAGAGCAAGATTTTACCTTTATAGTCACTAACGGTTTTTAGACTGAAAATGTTCAATATTTTGAAATATATATAAAATCCATAAAAAGGACTAATTTAATCAGTTTTGTGTTATGAAGCAAGTAAAATAAGGTACAAAGCAAATAATACCAGACATCTTTGATATTTTAACTGGGAATATAATTTTTAAAAAAAATAGAGCCAAAATTAACCAGTATTTCTTTCATTGACAAAAAAAATATCTGCCAAAATCATACACATTCCTAGGCATCTCTAATTCTTTCTGTAGCTTATTATATACTTAAGTTGAAGAAGCCATGCAGTTGCCTTACTGAATTGTACACATTGTTCTCCCCTGACCTATGAATTTAGAGTCCTATGAAAATGTAGCTTAGTAAATTTGAGGGAGAAAATACCACATTTTATTAATTTTGATTAGTCACATAAGAGAATCAAACAGAAATTATCTTTAGTTAATGAGCTTAGACAAGGAGATAAGAACATATGACTCTTCTTGATTTGTCTAGAAGCTATCACACAAATAACTGCGGTAAGTCATCAGCAAAAGCCAGGCAGGGAAAAGCAGATGAGCATCAGATTTGTTTACTAGTTTTAAAAGTAAAATAATAACTGTTACTAATCTACATCCCACGGACAGAGGAGCCTGGCAGGCTACAGTCCATAGGGCCGCAAAGAGTTGGACATGACTGAAGTGACTTAGCATGCATTCTACATACTGCTGAATTTAATATTTACTACTAATATTTCAGACTATGCCTCAGAGAGGAATGAAATGTTTAACTGATGTTTTCATCTTTTCATACAGTTCTGCTTTAAATGCAGTGATAAGAGTATCCTAAAAATCATACTTATTTACTGTGAATTTGATAGTAGTCTAGATGCTTAGATTTTCAGGTATACTGGCAAAATGTCACTGCTAAGACAAAATACAACCAAAACCACATACACACATGAATGATGAGTTTGTTATCTCAAAATTAGCAAAGTTTAATGAGTAATATATGCTAAAAAATTGATACACTTTTCAAAGTTAACATTCCCCAGGTTTTGAGTACCAAAGTGAAGGATATTTTACTAATGAAAGGCCCAGATTTACTGCCTCTTATGAATCTCCTTCTTCTCCATCATGCACCCCTTTTCCCTGGACACACAACACCTTGGTCTCTGGCAGTTTGAACCTGATTGTTCTCACTCTGTTGAAAGCAGATAATCTGGTCTAGCCATAGTCCAATCCCATGACTGCCGAGTGCTTTTTCTTTCTCATCAGGGCATCCTCACAAAGATGTATTCTGTTTTTAAAACTGCTTTACCTTGCTACTTCTAACTCCATTCTTGCATTGCTCTTAATGGTTTGAGTGATTATCCTACATTAAAAATTTCTGATAATGTATCATATATTCACTATTGAATTATTGTAATGTACATTAGGTAATATTACTATAATATTATTTACAATGTCTTATATAAAAATTTATAAAAGAAAAGGTTTTATATACTGAGACATAAATTTACAATGTCTTATATAACAATTTATAAAAGAAAAGGTTTTATATACTGAGACATAAAGGAAATCTTTCCTTTCATCTCAGTATCTGTTTCAATTTTTTCCTTAAGTAAAATAACTGAGATTTTCCCCATTTAACTTTGGATATCAGAAAAGTGCAGAGCCTAATTTGTAGCCCTATACTCGAATACTGTAAGAGCATATCTACATGCCCCCCTCATTAATGATACTTTGTCTTATGTACACTTTCCCTGCACTGATTATATATTTCTATTTTTCAATTTCATTGCACATATTTAAATACTTCTGTAAATGAACTTTACCCTTTTGTATAATATGGGAGAAGATTATATATAAAGAAACAACACAAGGATACCTCTTGAACCATTGTTATTCAATATTGTACTGTAACTTCTAGCCAGAACAATTAGAACACAGAAAGAAATAAAAGATATCTAAAATGAGGAAGAAGAAGTAACATAATCTCTATTCATCGATGACATATTCCTAAATACAGGAAATGCAATGAATACAAAAGAATAGCACTAGAACTAATAAAAAAATTCAGCAAAATATCAGAGTAAAAGATCAACACACAAAAATCAATTATATTTCTGAAAACGTGCAGTGAGAAATCTGAGAAGAAAATGACAAAAGCAATTTCATTAATAGCATCTAACTGAACAAAATACCTAGGAATAAATTTGGTCAATGAAATGAAGTAATTGTACACTAATTACTACAAAAATAGCTGAAAGAAATTAAAGGCCTAAATAAATGAAAGCAACCCATGTTCCATCTATTGAAAGACATAATATTGTTTAAAAGGTAATATGCCACAAATACTCCCAATCCCTATCAAAATTTCAGCAATCTTTCTGTATAAATGGAAAACCCAATTACCAAATTCATATGGAATTTACAGGGCCACCAAATAATCAAATTAAGAGTTATAAAGATCAAATTTAGAGGACTTATGTTTTTCTTTAATTTCAAAACTTAATACAAAGCTACAGTAATCAAAACAATGTGGTACTGACATAAACATGAAATAGAATTAAGAGTCAAAAAATAATACATATATGGTTAATTAACTTTCCTAAAAGGTACCAAGATCATTCAATGGGGAAAGAATATTCTCTTCAACAAATTGTAATCGGACAACTGGATATCAGCATGCAAAAGAATAAAATTCGACCTCTACCTCATATCATGTAATACTTAACTATGGTGGATTAACAATAGAAGTGCCAGACCTAAATCCATAATAATATTGTAATAAATTCTGAATCACTTACTAGCACCTTGGGTTGGGTGATGAGTTCTTAGTTATGGGACAAAAAGTACAAGTAGCAAGAGTAGATAAACTATGCTTTATCAAAATAAAAAGCTTTTGTATATCAAAGGATACTATCAAGAAAATGTAAAACATCCTATAAAATAGGAGAAAATATTTGAAAAGCATAACAGTCTAATATTCATACATAAACCTTTTATCATTGAATAGTAAAAAGCTACCAACTCAATCTAAATATGGGCAAATAACTTGAATATATTTCTCCAAATAAGAAATCCAAGTGACAAGATGTTCAGTTTTAGTTATTAGGTAAACAAAAATCAAAACAACAGTTAACTACTACTTCAAGCCCAGGATGACTGAAACAAACAAAATTTAAAAATACATGGAATCTTACAAGTGATGGCAAGGAAGTGGAGAAACCGGAAACGTAATATATTACTGTTGGAAATGAAAAATGGTTCAGCTGTGAAGAAAGCAGCTTGGAGTTTTTTCAATGAAGATAACATGGAATTACACATACCCACCAATTCCATTTTGAAATACTAAATACTAAAAGCACATACTCAAATTCAAGTGTACATAAGTTCATGACAGCAGTATTTATAATATCCAAAAGGTGGAAGCAACCCTAATGTCCATAATCTGAAGTGATAAATAGTTGAATAAACCCATGACGAAGTATCTTACATCTGTAAAAAGGAATGAAGTACTGATAACCCTTACAACATGAGGTTTCCAACTGAAAGACATACAGAAACCAGGTTAAATTATAGAGTGTTCAGGATAAGCCTCCATGAAGAATGTCAAATGACAAAGCAGATTTTTTTTTATTGTTTTTGCCATACAATGTCATGATATCACCATGGGTTTACATATGCTTCCCCTCCAGAACCCCCCTCCCTCCTCCCTCCCCCCGGGGAAATCTTGTTGCACCAGCCCCTAGCATCAATCCTGGGCTGGCGATTGATTAGACATATGATAACAAAGCAGATTTTAAAGCTCTTGCAGAGATAGCTTAGCATTTCTTTCAGGTAAGAACAACAAGCTAAGAGGACAATTAGAACAAAGCTGCCATTTAACGTTTTTTCTGCGGAAATCAGGGTAGCTAAAAACATGTACTTAAAAGGGAGAACAGTGGGGGAAAATATCACAGAGTTAATGGGAAGCCAGAATATATAGATAATTTTAGGCCATCTTAAGGACAAAAGGCAGAAATCCAGTGAGGTGTCCCAGAGGCCCAGTGCAAAATTGCATACTTATTTCAAGGTCAAAAAGTCTTTATTTAAAGCTTGATTTTTTCGGCGGTGGTGGAGTTTGCCAAAAACATCCAGATAAGCAAAGTGGCAAATATCTCAAAGGCAAATACAGAAAGTTACATAGTTGCGAACAAAACTTAGCTCCTTTAATACTGACAAGAAAGTAAGTAATCAAAGATTTGATAAATTCAACTTGAAGCACAGTAAATTATTTTGGTAAGATATAAAATCTTTGCTCTTCAGAGAGATTACTTAAAAGGGAAAGGAAAAGTTTCTTTATATATATATTTTTATTAATAATAGACCAACAACCTAAGAAAACAGGCCTTTTAATGGAGAAAAAAGGAAATTCTAATTTTGCACCAGCATAGTTAGATATTAAAACTCATTTTTTTAAAAACTTATATTGATTCCAATCTTAGTCAGCTTGACCACACATAAAATTTCCTTCTCATGATTCCTTTTCCAGAAACCTTCTACAGCTTTTTTATATCCATTTAGATTTTGTTCTATTTTTCTCACTCTGAAACAAAACAATCAGGTCATTTTACTTTTCTTATCTACTTTTCACATACAATTGTCTCATTTTAACCTTATTATTTCTAAATAGAATTAGAATTATTTACCTATAGTGAATACTGAGTAGTAAGCAATTGCGGATTGTCTGTTACACTAGCATTCTATAGACTTGGTAAATTTATAAATATGTTTCATAATTTCTAGAAGTATATTCTTCCTTCCTGTAAATTTTTTTCAATGCTGCACAAAATATGTTTGCTAAAACACCAAAATATCTTGTTATTCCATAAAAAGAAGCCCAAAGTGGATAAAATTATGTTCAGGAATTTTCAGTATTTTATCTCATTTGGAAATGATCTAAATGTTTAATAAATATCCATCAATTAGCTTAGCCTTGTACTTTTAAGGTCATCAAAAGGATTTTGGAATCTTTTAAAATAAATATACTATCAAATATATTTATAGTTGAAAAGTTCATTTATAAATTATTATCTGTAAGCATTTACTTGTTATTAACAATTATGTTTAGACTGCTTATGAAAATTTGATGAGACATTAAAAAGCTAACCATCATCTTAACTTCGTTGCTGACAAATTCTGAAATAGAGATAACAAAAGATACCTTCCTCCAAAGATTCAGAGCCACTCCTAAAGACAATGACAATTCCCCTAAAGAATGGCAACACTCAGTAGAACCCTAGCCACAAAACAAGCGCACTCACACTTTTGTCTGGCCATAGTTTTCAACTTGCTAGCTGATAGTTTCATTGCTTGCATATGCAAGAACCAACAACCCATGTGCACCAGGCAGGCAGAAAGCCAAGCCAAATTCTCAGGACAACAAAAAGTCAGACAAATAAGACTTCAAAAGCTGTCCTTGGGAGAGAAAAGATTGATAACCAATGAGAACTTCAAAACCAAACTCACAAGAGTCTGTATTAGAAAGGAAGGGATAATGAGAAATTTTACATTCAGAGATCCAAGGGAGCTATCTCTGATAAGAATGCTCACTTTTTGCTGGCTTCTTCCAGGTTTTCCAGGGTCTCATCTGCAGATTCCCAACCAAGAGGGGTTCAAAGTAGGCACTCTAGCCCCAGTATCCACCAGAATGTGGCAAGGTTGACTATTACTTTTCATGTTTCTAGACATAAAATAAGCAGGTCTTCTGGAAGCTGGCACACACAATTCTTTGAAACTTGAGGATCCATATCCTCGGCCAAGCCTTGGATCTTCTGGAGCCACATGAATGTCTAAGCTGGATGTACCGCTAGTTTGGGGACTTTGTGTTATTTTACAAGGTCCTTTATTGCACTGAAATGTTGAGGTTGACAAGTGACCTAGTACCAATCCAACCCATTCCATGACCAACTTTTCCTGACACAGAAGCCTTAGAGTTAGGAGGCAAGGGTGCTAACATCTTTTAAGTGTTTAATCTGTACCCACCAATTTTACTGCTTTGGCTTCTTAGATTCCCACCAGCAATGGCTCTGTTACTTCTTTCACTGGAAGATTTCTTTATAGCTGTGGATGCCCTAATGGATTTTAGTAGTTTGACTTGTAACTATATTTTTATTCTGATAATCCAGTGTGTCTGAGTTTCTTGTCTTTATTTTCCCAAATCCCCCAACTAATTATGCTGCTGATTTACCTCAAAGCTGTTGAGTTCCCTAATGGCGAGCACCTGTTACACAGCACCAGTTGCAGGCTCCCAATTTAACTGCCCCAGAATCTTTCCAGGGCCCTGGAAGTTTTAACAAACTCTGAAAACATCCTAAGATCTATCTAAATATGTTTTTTAAATACAGTTTGTTTGGATCAGATTGCCGCACATAAAGAAGGGGAACTCAAATCTGAGAATGACTTACCTACAGTCCGTGGGAACACCGAGAGCAACACAGCACACAGGGTTTACCTTACCTACACATCTCCTCATCCCATAGACCTTTAGTAGTCAGCTTCAGACTCCACCCTCATCAGCAATAACTGTTGGAAAACGATTAAAGAAAACAACTTCAGTGATACAAACAAATTTAATACTTCATGAAGTGAAACGTCTCCATTCAGAGAACTTCAAAATGGGATGGAAGGCAGGAAGCTTTTACAGGATAAAGAATAAAGAACAAAGAAGAGGAAAATAGAAAATATCTGATTTGCTGGGGCTACACAGTCAAACTTGTTTGGGATAAGAAGGAACAAGGAAATAAGTATAGAACCCACGGTGAGCTTGGAGTTTGAGGATTTGCTGACTGAATAAACTGCATTTCCAGTGAAGTGGGGGCATTTACAGGGGCATGAAAGTTATCTAGGATTCCATATGGAAGTGAACTCACAAAGTACTTTTCATTCTCTGTCAGACTCATTTTACTTACATAAGGTAAAATCTAGGTCCATCTATGTTGTTGTAAATGGTATTATTTCATTCTTTTTAAAGCTGAGCAATATTTCATTACATATGTAAATACTATATTCATTCTATATACATAGATATATAAATACACACACATCTTCCTTACCCATTCATCTATTAATGGCAGATTGTTTTATATCTTCTCTATTGTAAACAATGCAGCAATGAACAGACAGGTGCAGTTATCTTTTCCAATTAGTATTTTTGTTTACTTTGGATAAATACCCAGATAACATGCTAATTCAGGGCTTCCCTGATGGCTGTTATAAAGAATCCTGCCAGCGCAGGAGACGTGGGTTTGGTTCCTGGGTCAGGAAGATCTCCTGGAGAAGGAAATGGCAACTCACTCCAGTGTTCTTGCCTGGAAAATCCCATTGACAAAGGAGACTGGTGGGCTATAATCCATTGGATCGCAAAAGAGTCAGACAAAACTCAGTGACTAAACAACAAAAACAGTTTTAGTTCAACTTTGGGTTTTTGAAGAAAACCCATACTGTTTTCCATAGCAGCTGCACCAATTTATATTCCCACCAACAGTGCTCAAGGGTTCCCTTTTCTCCACATCCTAATCACAGTTATTATTGTCTTTTAGATAACAGTCGTTCTGACATGTGTGAGGTGATATCTCACTGTGGTTTTGATTTGGGTTTCTTTGATAATTAATGATGCTGAGCCTTTTTTCATGTACCTGTTGGCCATCTGTATATTTTCTTTGGAAACAATGTCTATGCGGATCCTCTGCCCATATCTATTTGAGCTGCTTGCATTTTTGATCTTGCAGCTCTGTGATCTAACATATATGTGGACTATAGAAAGAAAAACAAATGAACAAACAGAGCAGAAACGGTATAGATACAGAGAACAGATAGGTAGCTACCAAGGGTCAGGGTGGGGAGAGGAAAAAAGATAGTTGAGAAAGATTAAAAGGTACAAACTTCCAGCTGCAAAATAAATGAACCATAGTATTACTGGAGCAGGTTTGCTTTGCTTGACACGCAGCAAGCCAAACTGCCAAGATGCCGGGGTTTGAAGCAAAGAGATTTACTCACCAGACAGCTACGCAAGGAGATTGAAGAACACTCAGATCCACCTCCTCTAAGCCAAGGGACTCTGGGTATTTGTGAGATAAAGAGTAAAGAAAGTAACCAGTCAATCTGGGGTCTGGGGAGTGTAGAGGTGTGAGGATCATGGAGAACACGGGGGGAAGGTAATTGGAAACAGGTGAGGTAATGGTCATTCTGCTCTTGGTATAACTAGGCTACAGGCTCTGCACCACATTTTCCTACGTGCCCAGTGGGAGGGTGGTTCATCCTATCCAGTCTTAACCAGTTCAGCTAGAACTAGACACAGCTGACTCCAATATCCTGAAATACAATGCCGGCAAACACCTTCTTGTTAAAGCTACAGGCTGCTAGAGGGATATACAAGTCTTTGTAGCAACAATTAAAATGAATATATAAGTATTAGGATAACATATGCAGTATGAGAAGTTTCCTATGCAGACTGCTGAAAGTGCATATTGCTAACTAGTCCCAACATAAATTGTTACTAGGATTTTATTTCTATAATGGAATATTGAAAATTGCTGAGGAAAATCTACAAATGGGCAAAGTAAACTACACATACACACCCCTCCCACATCTAACGTACAATGTACTTATGTGTGTGTGTGTGTGTGTGTGTGTGTGTGTATGAAAAGTTAGACACAGCTGAAGAGCATGTGTGAGTGTGTGTGTGTGTGTGTGTGTGTGTGTGTGTGTGTGTGTATGCATATGTAAACTGACAAATCAATGTGCTCTGTGTGCCCTGTCACATCCAACTCTGTGTCCCTTCAGACTATAGTCTGCCAGGCTCCTCTGTCCATGGGATTTTTTCAGGCAAGAATACTGGAGTGGGTTGTCACTTCCTTCTCCAGGGGATCTTGCTGACCTAGGAATCGAACCTACATCTCCTCTGTCTCCTGCGTTGCAGGCAGAATCTTTACTGCTGAGTCATTGAGGAAAGCCTGACAAATATAAAATATTAAAAATGTAGCAGAGAGACAAGAATGCATGAAAAAGATTGCAAAGCATGGGGAACTAAGTTAGATGGCATTACATATATCTAAACTTTTTTAAGTAACTAGAAATAATTGGGTAGAGAATATTTGAAAGATAAGAGTTTTTTCTAGAACTATAAAATGCCTTTTCTCATTTTAAAAAGACAAATCCTCCTAATTATTGGTAACAATAAGATCTCCACATATACTTAATTATAAGAAAACCAATGAATTAAAATGAAAACAAACCAAAAAAGTAAAAGCTTCCAGAAAGAAAAGAATGATTACACAATAAAGGATGATATTCTGAGAATTTTTTTTTTTTGGTTTTGCCATACAATGACATGAAACTGCCATGGGTTTACATATGCTCCCCCTCCAGGACTCCCCTCCCTCCTCCCTCCCGATCCCCTCCTCCTGGGAAATCTCGGTGCAGCAGCCCCGAGCATCAAAACTGGGCTGGCGATTGATTTCACATATGACAATCAACATGTTTCAATGCCATTCTCCCATATCATCCCACCCTTGCCCTCATTCACAGAGTCCACGAGTAAGAACTGCCATATGACCCAGCAATCCCACTGCTGGGCATACACACGGAGGAAACCAGAATTGAAAGAGACACGTGTACTTCAATGTTCATCGCCGCATTTTTTACAATAGCCAGGACATGGAAGCAACCTAGATGCCCATCAACTGACGAATGGATAAGAAAGCTGAGGTACATATACACAATGGAATATTACTCACCATTAAAAAAAAATTCATTTGAATCAGTTCTACTCAGGTGGACGGAACTGGAGCCTATTATCCAGAGTGAAGTAAGCCATAAGGAAAAACAACAATACAGTATACTAACGCATATATATGGAATTTAGAAAGATGGCAGCAAGAACCCTGCTTGTGAGACAGCAAAAGGAATGCAAACGTATAGAACAGACTCGTGAGAATTTATTTTTAAACCATTTTAGTGAGTTATGATTGACCTGCAAAACTTTGTGCCAATTTAATTTATACAACTTGATGAGTTTGTTTATAGTTTTACGTCCATAAAACCATCACCACAATCTATGTCATAAGCACATAAATATATACATCACCACCAAAAATGTCTTCCTATAGTCTTTATTCATTATTATTAAATTTTATATAAATGAATATGATTTTATAATGAGAGTAAAAATATGACATTTTCAGACAAACATAAACCGAGAGAATTTAGTACAACTTTGAAAATAATTCTCTTTTTTGGTAGGTTTATAAATCAAGACGTGCAATAAAACTAAAATCTTGAGCAAATACTATACAAATCTGAAAATGCAATTAAATAAAAATTAAGAAAGACAAAGACAATTAAGAGCAAATTTTAATAAACAAATCTATATATATCAGGAATAATAATTCTTGTAGATAACTGAAGAAAAATGGCAAAAGTCAACTGTATATTTTAAAAATCTGCTATATTCCAGACACTTCTAAAACATAAAGTTCAGAAAAGTAATAACAAATGGATAGGAATAAATCAGTGTACTAGGTAAAAATTAACAGAATGACAGTACATTAATGACAGACAAAATAGAATTAAAGTGAAAATAAAAATCACGCCAGAAATAAAGGATAACGATCACATATATGTGACAAGTGATTAAACTGACTGGGAACATATAAGTTTTCTAAACATATAGACAGCTAACACCAAAATATCGATAGTAAAAGATAAAGTATATGTAGTGTTTGAATAACAAAAACATAAACTTATTAAGAGGGCTTCCCCAGTGACTCAGTGGTAAAGAATCTGTCAGCAATACAGAAGATGCAGATACCAGTTGGGTCCCTGGGTGAGGAAGATGCCCTGGAGGAGGGCATGGCAACCCACTCCAGTATTCTTGTCTGGGAGAATCCCATGGCCTGAGGAACCCCGTGGGCTATGATCCATGGGGTCGCAAAGAGTCAGACACGACTGAAATGACAGCACACACACCAACTTGATCAAAATGCCGAATGCACTATTCAGTTTTGGATGCAGGGTCCATTAGATTCAACTCAAATAGACATAAACTATTTATATTTGACCAAATTCCTGGCAATAAAAGTAATTTTTAAAAGTGTAAAAAAAAAAACCTTATTAGATAATAAAACTCTGAGTCCATTGCCAAATGGTAATATTCAGAAACAAAGAGGAAACTAAAATGCATTACATAAAATAAAATCTCTAACCTTTGTGTCAATAGAGGAATTATGATGCTAATTATAACATATATAGAAATTTTTAAAAATTCAAATTAATACAACATTTTACATTACAGTTTATTTAATATTTAGAAGAAAAGCTATAGTCTTAATACATTTATTAATAAAAAACAAAAAATAAAAACAAATGGTCCAACACTTAGATACAGAAAGCAGAGAAGTGACTAGCAGAGGGGAGGGGACAAGGGTGTTGGAGGGTAAAATGGTAAATAGAATCAACTCTATGGTGGTGGAAGGAAACTAATTTATCTGGTGAGCATTTTAGGGTATACAGAAGTAGAAAAATAATATGTTGTACACATAAAACTTACATAATGTTATAAGTCAATGTTACTTTAATAAGGAAGGAAGGAAGGAGAGGAGGGAGAGAAGGAGGAAGGGAAGAAGGTGAATGCTCGAAGCACCCAGTTTATTACGAGATAACCTCAACATTTTCATGGGAATGCTGAATTCATTCCATCTGCTCTTTTTTTTTTTCTTCTTCAGCATCCAACATTTAATTTCCTTGTGCATTGCCAATGTTTCACACATTATATATTCATTTTAAAGATGTTTGCGTGTGTGCATGCTCAGTTGTGTCTGACTCTTTTGAGACCCCATAGCCGGCCAGGCTCCTGTGTCAGTGGGATTTTCCCAGCAGGACTACTGCAAAAACGTGAAAGTCAAGTCGCTCAGTCATGTCCGACTCCTTGCGACCCCATGGACCATAGCCCACCAGGTTCCTCCATCCATGGGATTTTCCAGGCAAGAATACCGGAGTGGATTGCCATTTCCTTCTCCAGGAGATCTTCCTGACCCAGGGATTGAACCTGGTCTCCCACACTGTAGGCAGACGCTTTACTGTCTGAGCCACCAGGGAAGTCTATATCGGTCCTTAGGAATACTGGAGTAGGTTGCTATTTCCTTTCCCATTAAAGGTGTTTACCTATTCTCTAGAGTCCATGGAAATTATTTTTCTGAATACCTCACAAATACCATTCAAACCTAAATAGTAATGTCAGGCGAGTGTAGATGTCACGCGAGGGTATGTTCCTAGGTCCTTGTCTCATCACAACAAAGATTTGGAGTGATGGACACTGAAGCCCTTGGCAGGCCACAGCTCTCAGGTCTGGAGAGACCGTGTTATAGCTCTTAAATAAATCAGTGTTACAGCTCTATTTTACTTAGAAGATAATAGCCGAGGAATTCATCCTCGAAGCGTGAGGGCATGCTGATCCAAGGCTGTGAAGAGAAGAACACCACAGCGTGTGGGAGAGAGAGGGAGAGTCCATCTTCGAGGTGCAGGAGAGAGAGAGAGAGCGAGCCCTTTGGCTCCTATTTTATATGTTTATTTCTGCCCCCTGGGCCTGTCCTATGCAAATTGGGCTTAGACAGGAGTGCTGTTCCACCTGCAGTTCTCACTCAGGTCCTCGAACCTTCCTTGTTCTATTTTCACGGGCTTTCCCCTTCCTTGTCTTCTAGCCACCACGATTTTGGACTCCTGTTTCCTATTCTAACTACCTAACAGTAATAAAATGTAATGTTCCCATTACTACAAACAGGGATTGCACTTGAGCACTTTTTGTGAAATTACGTTGTACAATAAAATAGCCACTTTTAAAAATGATAGATAAAGGTATTCCCTTACAGCACATCGTTTGTTTTAAAGCATTGTTTCAGGCTACGTTCCTTTATGACTTTGATCTTTTTTTCAGTAGCAGTTAAGAGTATCTGCTATTTTCAACAAAATTTAAACTTCTTTTTAAGTAAAACTTTGTTTTATATCATTGAAAAATCTGTCAAAACAGAAATGTCATAATAATTTGCAAATCAATGCCAAATAGCTACTCTTCCATTTCTCTCTTCATAGTTTGTTTTTATGTATATTTTATTTAAGCTTCAGGTTTTCTTTCAGCACTTTATCATTTGCTGTATTACCTCAACATCATTTCCATTTCTGTTTATCAATTAACATCACCTTCTCTCTCAGGAAGAGGGCTATATGTAAAAGCCTGATCTTCAAAGAATAAAGTTGGTCTTGAAATATCTCTGTAGCTACTATTCAATATCAGTTATCACTTCTGAGCCCAGTAGAAAGCTAATGTTGACTCAGATAAATAATGAATAATTAAACATAGCTGAACTTGTTTCAAATATTGTGGTTTTAAATCTTTTTATCGCAAAAACAATCATATTGTATAATCAAGGATCTGAACAACTAATATCATAGCTTCCAATTTTCCTTTACAAATAAGGCCAGGAAAAATTACAGGATGTTCTGCAATAGCATTCTTATTTTTTTTTTCAGATTTTTAAACTAAATATATGTTTTATCAAGTTATGGCCTTGTATTTTAAATCATAGCTCACTATCACTATGTTTAGTCATAAAAGTGTACATACTTATAAATTAATGTCAGCTATA
Organism: Antilocapra americana; assembly: GCA_007570785.1. NCBI lineage: Eukaryota > Metazoa > Chordata > Mammalia > Artiodactyla > Antilocapridae > Antilocapra > Antilocapra americana. The sequence goes on from ML660772.1 coordinate 4,837,776, forward strand.
ATAATATTTCTTGGACTTTTTTAAATGTAATATCATTTCAAGCTTTAGAAATACAACCCAGTGTTGTAGTAATCTATTTGGCATTTAAAAAAAGACATTTTAGAAATACTTATTGGTAGTTTGGAAAAGATATAGTTCTTAAGCTACAATTAAGAACATTTAAAATTGCAAGAATTAAGTAGAAGTTCATTTCACTGAGCCACTGATCATGTGATGTTATACTGTGTGTGTGTGTGTGTGTGTGTGTGTGTGTGTGTGTGTGTCTGTCTGTCTGTCTGTCTGTCTGTCTGTCTGTCTGTCTGCCAGAGAGAGACAGGGAGAGGAAGGGGAAGAGACAGAGTGGGAAAGGGAAAGGGAAAGTGGTGGAGCAAATAATATGGATTATTGACTGATGTTCTGAATTTAAACTGTTGTTTACCCAGTCTTCCATATTTGATGCATCTTATAATCAATTGTGAAGAATGTTCAAGGCCAAAATTTCACCAAGGTCAAGCACATAGTCAAAAACCTAATTTGTCACTAGTAAAGAGAATCGAGATATATGGGATGTTTCATTTGATTTCCTGAATTATTGAATTACATATCATTAAACATTTTATTAATATGGGAACCTTCCATAGTGCTTGTGTTTAAATTTCCTATATGATAATTTACTTTGAAATACTGCACATAGAGAGTGTGATATATGTGTATATATTATTGTTTACTAAAGTCATGTTAAAAGATATACTGAGCCCTTTAAAAATTTTGAGGGGTTTATTTGAATAAAAATCCATTGGAACTGGGGAGCATCAAACCAGGAGTGTTTAGAAGGACTTTTCCCATAGGAGCTAGAGTGATGATTAGAGAAATGGAAGCAAAAGTAGTGAATGTATCCTCAGTGGTATTTGACTTTTTGCTACCCCATGGAGTATAGCCAGCCAGGCTCCTCTGTCCATGGAGTTTTCCAGCTTAAGAATACTGGAGTGGATTGCCATTTCCTACTCCAGGGTATCTTCCCCACCCAAGGGTGGAATCTACATCTCTTGCATCTTCTACAGTATTAGGCAGATTCTTTACCACTGCACCCCTGAGGCAGGCCTATGGAAACAAAGCGGGGCTGTTATTTGATTGCCTATGGCTTAAAAGCCTTGTTGTCTGAGCCTGATTGTCCTTAGGTTTCCACCTTTTAACCTTGAGGCACTTACAGATTTAGATTTCAGTTAGCTCAGTAGGTCTCCTTGGCATCAGAGCTTCCTCATCTAATAGCTAACTTGTTTATTTAATTTAACAGTAGTTAGTGTTTAAATATACTGAATAGGATTTAAAATTTTAGAGATGGCTAGTGGCAAATTATTAAAATATTAAACATGTTTACAGAAGAGTTCACTAACAAAGAATTTAAGAAATAATTTTATTAAGGAAATTACAGATATTTAGTTGTTGAAGTTACAGGTATTCAATTACAGATATACAGTTATTTAGAAAGATTTTCTGGGCTCCAGTGAACATGCATGGATAAGGTTTATTAATCTGGTAAGACCAATAGCCTAACAATTACAAAACATATCTGTAGTTCAACAGAAGTCTCTTCCTGGGTCTCATGCTTAACAAGTCTCTGTTCCTATTCTCTGTTCTTCCTGATTCTGGAGACATACATGTCTTCATATACAAATATGTTTTCATTTTACTTGGTTATATTCCTAGGAGTGGAAATTACTAGGTTATACAGTAGTTTCATTTTTACTTTTAATTAAAAGCATTTTATACATAGAATTTCAATTTCTGCCATCATTGTTTTGTAGTTTTCAGTGTACAACTCTGCATTTCTTTTGTTAATTTCATTCTCAAGACTTTTTTTTTGGTGCTATTGTGAATAAAATATTGTCTTAATTTTTATTTTCAAATGACTCATGGCTAGTACATAGGAAGACTTCTGTGAATATTAATCTTCTCTCTTACAGAAGTACTCATGTAAACACATATCATTTTTTAAATGAGCCAGTTTTAATTTTTCCTTTCTATGGGTGTTTCTTTTTGTTTTCTTTCTCTCTCTCTTTTTGCCTCTTTGCACTGACTAGAACCTTTAGTGCAACATCAGTAGAGCTGGTGAGACAGTGGACCTCCTTGTTCTCTTGGAAAATATTCATTGGCAAGTATGACTTTAGCTCTAGTTTTTGCTTGTTTTTATATTGACTAAATAAATAGATAATCTCAGTAGCAGTCTTGATATACTGGTAAAAGAACAAATTAAATCAAATATAAGCAGTAACAGAAATAGTAAAGATCAGAATAGAAATCAATAGACAACAGAAAAGCAATAGAGAATAGCAACAAAGTTCATACTTTGTAAACATCAAATAAATAAATTGAGTTACTAATTTAAAATCTCTTCATAAACTCTCTCAGGTCCAAATGAGTTCGTTGCTGAAATATAGAAGATGGTTTTTATATTGACTAAGAAGGTCCTTTTCTTTTCCAAGTTGTTGAGAATTTTGTCTTTGTCTTCAATAGAGTTTATCAAATGCTTCTTCCTCTTTTGAGATGACCATGTGGCTTTAGTCATTCATTCACGCAATGATATATAACATGAAATTATTTTGTTTGTTAAACCATCTTTGCCTTCTTGAGATAAATATCATGTAGCAATAGTTCGAAAAATCTTTTAATATATTGCTGTATTTGGTTTGCTAATGTTTTTATTATAATATTTTGTCTATATTTTTTTAACCCTGTCTATAATTATCAGGGATATCTGTCACTTTTATTTTTCTTGTGATGTCTTGGTTTTGCACTGTTATGGTAATGCTGACTTAGAATAATACAGAAATATTTCCTCTTCCTCCATTTTCTCTAAATTTTTTAAGGATTGGTGTTATTTTATCATTAAATATCTTCTATATTTCAGCAACGAACTCATTTGGACCTGAGAGAGTTTATGAAGAGATTTTAAATTAGTAACTCAATTTATTTATTTGATGTTTACAAAGTATGAACTTTGTTTCTATTCTCTATTGCTTTTCTGTTGTCTATTGATTTCTATTCTGATCTTTACTATTTCTGTTCCTGCTTATATTTGATTTAATTTGTTCTTTTACCAGTATCTCAAGACTGCTACTGAGATTATCTATTTATTTAGTTGTTTTAACCACAGGCATTTAGAGTTTATTAAAAACTCAAATATGTATCCCATAAAAGCTCATATGTTGAAACCCTAATCCCACATGTGGCTGTATTTAGAGATAGAGCTTTTACAGAGGTTGTTATTGTTGTTGTTCAGTCACCAAGTCCTGCCGCTTCTTAATCTCTTCTGCTTCTGCTAGGTCCTTACTCTTTCTGTTTTTTATTTTGCCCATTTTTGCATGAAATGTTTCCTTGCTTTGTCTAGTTTTCTTGACAATATCTCTAGTCTTTCCCATTCTATTGTTTGCCTCTATTTCTTTGCATTGCTGACTTAAGATGGTTTTCTTATTTCTCCTCTCTATTCTTTGGAAATCTGCATTCAGTTGGGTATATATTTCCCCTTCTCCTTTTTCTTTCACTTTGCTTCTTTTCTCCACTATAAGTAATGCCCCCTCAGACAACCATTTTGCCTTCTTGTATTTCTTTTTCTTGAAGGTGTTTTTTTTCACCACCTCCTGTACAATGTTATGAACCTCTGTCCAGAGTTCTGGCACTCGATCAGATTTAATCCCTTACATCTATTTGTCACTTCCACTGTAAAATCATAAGGGATTTGATTTAGATCATACCTGAATGGACTTGCTGAGGTTAAATGAGAGTATAAAGATGGAGCCTTAACTTAATCCAAAAGAACTGATGTCCTTTAAGATGAGGAAGAGACACCAGAGGTGTAACATGCACAAGGAAAGGCCCTTTGAGGACACAGCAAGAAGATAGCCATATGTACCAAAGAGAGAGACCTCAGCAGAAAACAAATCTTCCAACACTTGTATCTTTAGTCTCCAGAGCTGTGAGAAAATAAACCTGTGGTGTATAAGCCACTCATTCTGTTGTATTTTGTATGCAGGCCCAGAAGACTAATTCAAAGCTCCACATTTTCCCTACAACCTTACATTTACCTGAATCCTACAAATTGTAATATGTTGTGGTTGTGTTTTCATTTAGCTCATAACATTTTCGAAGTTCTCCATGATGTCCTCCTTAACCTATAAACTATTTTTAAATGTGTTGTTTATTTTCCATATTTACATGGCAATTTTCCCAGTTTCCTTCTGTTGTTGCTTTCCAATTTAAGACCAGTTTAGTCAAAGGATATACTTTGTATGATTTCAATGGTTTTATATTTATTGAGGTTTGCTTTTTGGCTTGCCACATTATTTATATGGAGAGTTCCTTATCAAATTTAGAAGAACGTGCTTTCTGCTACTGTTTGGTAGAAAGTTCCATACAGGTGAGTTAGGTCCTTTAGATTGATAGTGTTTTACCTTTCACTATGAACAAAGCTAGGAGAGATAATGGAATTCCAGCTGAGCTATTTCAAATACTAAAATATGATGCTGTGGAAGTGCTGCATGCAATATGCTAGCTATTTGGAAAACTCAGCAGTGGCCACAGGACTAGAAAAGATCAGTTTTCATTCCAGTGCCAAAGAATGGCAATGCCAAAGAACGTTCACATTACCACCAATTGCACTCATTTTGCGTGCTATCAAAGTAATGCTCAAAATTCTCCAAGTGAGACCTCAACAGTATGTGAACCAAGAAACCCTAGAGGTTTAAGCTGGACACAGAAAAAACAGAGATACCAGAGGTCAAATGGCCAACATCAGTTGGATCATCGAAAAACCAAGAGAATTCTAGGAAAAACATCCACTTCTGCTTCATTGACTACGTCAAAGCCTTTGACTGTGTGGATCACAAAAAACTGTGGAAAATTCTTCAATAGATGGGAATACCAGACCACCTTACCTGTCTCCTGAGAAACCTGTGTGCTAGTCAAGAAACAACAGAACCAACTGGAGCAATGAAACAATGGACTGATTTCAAATTGGGAAAAGAGTAAGTCAAGGCTGCATACTATCACACTGCTTAACTGATATGCAGAGTACATCATGTGAAGTGCCAAGCTGGATCAAGTACAAACTGGAATCAAGATTGCAGGGAGAAATATCAATAACCTCAGAAATGCAGAAAACACCACCCACATGGCAGAAAGCGAAGAATTAAATAGCCTCTTAATGAAAGTGAAAGGGGGAGAGTGAAAAAGCTGACTTAAAAACAACATTCAAAAACTAAGATCATGGCATCCAGTCTCATCATTTCATAGCAAATAGATGGGGAAACAATGGAAACAGACTTTTTATTTTCTTGGGCTCCAAAGTCACTGCAGACAGTGACTGAAGCCATGAAATTCAAAGGTGCTTGCTCCTTGGAAGAGAAGCTATGGCAAACCTAGACAGCATTTTAAAAATGCCAAGACATTTCTTTCCTGACAAATGTCCATATAGTCAATGCTATGCTTTTTCTAGTAGTCATGTATGGACATGAGAGTTGGACCATAAAGAAGGCTGAATGCTAAAGAATTGGTGGTTTTGAACTGTGATGCTGGAGAAGACCCTTGAGAGTCCCTTGGACTGCAAGGAAATCAAACTAGTCACTCCTAAAGAAAATCAGTCTTGAATATTCATTAGAAGGACTGATGTGAAGCTGAAACTCCACTACTTTGGCCACCTGAGGTGAATAGCTAACTCATTAGAAAAGAGCCTGATGCTGGGAAAGATTGAAGGCAGGAGGAGAAGGGGGCGACAGGATGAGATGGTTGGATGGCATCACCAACTCAATCGATATGAATTTGAGCAAACTTTGGGAGATGGTGAAGGACAGGGAAGCCTGGCATGCTGCAGTGCATGGGGTCACAAAGAGTTGGACGTGACTGAGAGACTGAACAACAATAACAATATTTACACTTATAGATATTTTTATCTACCAGCTTCTACTTATTTTTAGAATGAAATTATCTGTGTCTTTTAGTAGTTTTGTTGAATTACCTGTTATTTCAACCTAGTCTGCCAGGTTTTGTTTCATACATTTTGGGGCTCTTTTGTTAGATGCACATATATTTGTAAGTTTTATATCTTCCTGATATAAATTAACCCTTTCACATTCTAAAATGTCTTTTATCCCCAATGACATTTTTGTCTTAAAATTTTATTATTTTTTAAGATCTCCTACTTTATGGTATTGGACATGACTGAGCAACTGCACTTTCACTTTATGGTATTGATAGTAACACACCAAACCTCCTCAAATTTGGAAATAATAGGAGTCTTAGACAAATGAACTTATTTTCTTTTGTTTTAATTGATTCTTCTTGAGGATGTTGTAAGGAATATATGTTGTGATGATAAATTCTTTGTATTTAGACTCATAATATCACTTTCAAAAAATTCTCAGTTTCCATGTCCGTAGAATATTCTGTTATTTTAATCCTTTTTAGATATACATACTGCTATTCTGTTTTGCACAGATTTACAAAATGCTAAATTTAAATAATTTTGTTTCCCCTCCTTTTTTTTGGCAAAATGCCAAGCTGCATGTATGTAACAAGAATTGATGCTACCAGTCATGTTTCCTAATTTTTCATCTGACTTATCAGTATTGTCTCTCTGATTTGTGTTGGTGTGGACCAATTTTTTTTTTTTTAAATCAGGAAACAAGTAGCTTTGAGATTATCTATAACCAGAAAGAATCTTTAACATTAAAAAAAAGAAAACCTAGTTTCTTTGTTTCATTGTTTTTTATAAGATGCAACACTCCTATTGGCTGACATATAATTCAGGATTTTTCCATTTAACCACTTGAACACCTTCATGTAAACCTGGTTTCAAATACAGGCCAACCTTCATTTGGTTGATTATAATCTTTTACTTTTTAATCACTTTTTATTTACCCCTGAGTGTGTGTGGGGGGAAATGCTTTAGAAGGCATGTTCATTGGCAAATCTTTTCATTAATGCATTTGTTTCTATTTCATCAAGGAATATTACTAAGTATATACCATGTATCCAGCAAGATGCTATGCTCAGGGGGCCTATTGAAAGTAACGACTCCTCCTGCATGCATGGCTATGGTAAAAAATAAAAAAAAGGGGAGGGGAACTAAGATGGTGGAGGAATAGGACGGGGAAACCACTCTCTCCCCAATAAATACACCAAAAGAACTTTTAAAGACCGCGCAAACTCCATAAAACAGGATCTAAATGCTGGCAGAGGACATCGGGCATCTGAAGGGACAGCTCATTGCCGATGAGAGGAGGTAGGACAAAAGAAAAAAGAGAGAGAAAAAAGTAAAGGGAGAGACAGAGCTGGGGGCGGGGATCCGTCCCGGAAGGGGAGTCTGGAATAAAGAGGAAAAAAAAAAAGAGGAGAAAGGTTTCCGAATACCAGGGAGCATTCTCTCGGGCGGATTTGCGGTGAATCTTGGAGAGCAAGATAGCTGGGAGTAAAAGCAGATTAATAATTAAGCCCTGCAAGCTACATTTCTGGCTGGAAGGCACAGGGAAGCGGCGGCGGACGCCCCACCCCCCACTAGCCAAAGCGGACTGCTCAGGGAGGGGCGGGCCGCGCGCTCAGGGAACGGAGCAGCCTGAGCGACCCAACCCAGGGGGCTAACCGGAGATAGACTGAGAAGTAGCCTTCCCCAGGAAGAGACCCCTGCCAGGCCCACGCAGAACAAGGAGAGGTGTGGAGTCGGCAGAGAGGCGGCTGGCCGGGTGGCACAGAACAAAGGGCGTGCGGAGTCGGCAGAGAGGCAGCCGGCCAGGTGGCACAGAACAAAGGGCTTGCGGAGTCGGCAGGGAGGCGGCTGGCCGGGTGCCACAGAACAAAGGGCGTGCAGAGTTGGCAGGGAGGCGGCCGGCCGAGGAGATCTGGGCGCCTGTGGGCTGCGGACCTGCCCAGCCCCTGCCCGAGTGCAGCGGGCATAACCCAGCCCCGGGGAGACCAAAGGGTGAGGCAGAGTTGGCAGGGAGGCGGCCGGCTGGGCTGAGCTGGGTGCCTTTGGGCTGCGGACAGACCCAACCCCTGCCCAAGCCCAGCGGGCATAGCCCAGCCCCGGCGAGGCTTCCTCGGCCAAATTGCGCACAGAGCTAGGTGCTAACCAAGACTACTGGGGATTCTGGACGGATCGGCGCTCTGCACACCTAAGAAGACGTGCTTAGCTGCACGTCGGGAAAGCCGAGCGGTTGGGCTGGGGGAGGGGAGAAGCCGCACTCCCCAACTGCGCCGGGCGGACGACAGAGAGCCGAGCAGAAGGGGCGGGGGAAGCGCACTCAGCAGGAGCAGGGCAAACTCCAGAGCGCTGAATAGACACATAAAAGACCAGCAAACAGAAGACGCTTAAGCTAGCAGAGGCAACAGCTTTGGAACTGACAGGAGTAGCAGATTAAATCCCTGCAGGTGGCGCAGACTGCATAGAAAGGAGTCTATAGACCGTGAGAAGTACAAGCCGGACCCAAGGAATTGTCTGAAAAATAAACTGACCCCTCGCCGTACGCACCAGCACCAGAGAAAGCCTTAGTTATAACTGTACTAGGAACATCTTTTAAATTTTTAAAACTTTTTTATACCCTTTTTTTTTAAAGAATTTTTAAGTCCCCTATAAACTTGTTATTTTCTTTTTTTTTTCTTTCCTTTCCTTTATTTTTATTTTCCCTTTTTTTAATCTCCTCTTTCTCCCTTATTGCATTCTCCGTCCTATCTCCTTTCTTACCTTTTATATCTCCACTTTATTCCCCTTTTTTTTTAATTTTTTTTTTTTTACTGATTTTTGTTGTTGTTGTTGTTGGTGTTGTTGTATTTTCTTCTTTATCATTCTTTCTTTTTTTCATAATAGTACTTTTGAGAATCCAGTCTTTACTCTAGATTTTTAATCTTTGCTTATTAGTATTTGGTATCAACTTTGTACCTTTAAGGATCCAAGCTCCAGTACCCATTGCTACCTGGGAGTGAGATCATTGGCTTGACTGCTCTCTCCCCATTCTTGTTTTTCCTTTTTTTTTTCTTTTTCTTTTTTCTTTCTCTTCCTTATCTTTCTTTCTATCTTTTTCTTTGTAATAGTATTTTGAGAATCCCGTCTTTACTCTAGATTTTTAATCTTTGCCTATTAGTATTGGGTATCAACTTTGTACCTTTAAGGACCCAAGCTCCAATACTCATCGTTACCTTGGAGCGAGATCAGTGGCTTGACTGCTCTCTCCCCATTCTTGTATCTCCTTTTTTCTTTTTTTTTCTTTTTCTTTTCTCTTTTCTTCTCCTGCCAAGACACCTTCAACGTCCTCTCCCTCTGTATATTCTCTACCCAACTCTGGGACTCTGCTTGAGAGTTACCAGCTGTGAAGAACACTGAAATAACTGACCACTGGCTGGATCTGTCTCTATCCATCTGACTCTCTCCTTTCTCTCTCTGGTCAAATCTGTCTCCTTCCACACTCTTCACATTTCGATATAACTCTGTGAACATCTCCAAGGGATCCAGGCTGTGGAGGGCACACAGAGGAGCAATCACTGGCCACTTCACTCCCTCACCATCGGATTCCTCTCTTCTCCTTCTGGTCCATGCCATGTAACTCTGTGTACCTGACAGGGTGTCCCTCACTGTGAAGAAACTTCTCATCACTAAACTAGAGGTTCTGCCACCATCAGTGCAGAGATAAAAGAGCCCTGAGGCTACTGGAAGACAGGAGACTAAACCCAGACCCTGAGAATTCCAGAAAACTCCTGGATCCAAGAGTTAATTAATCGAAAGGAACTCATCAACCTCCTCCATACCAAAACTGAAATTAATCAACCCCCAAGGGCCAACAAGCTCCAGAGTAAGATATACCAAGCAAATTCGCCAGCAACGTAGGAACACTGCCAGGAGCTTCAATACACAGGTTGCCCAAGGTCACACCAAGTCCACCGACACCTCAAATCTCTTTACTGGACACTCCATTGTTAGTTACAGTGAGGAAACCCAGATCCACCCACCAGAACACCACACAAGCTTTCCCATCCAGGAAACTTCTACAAACCACACATCTAACCCCTCCCATAGTGAGGAACCCCCACAATAAAGGGGCAACACAGCAAGATAAACAAGATGAAAAGGCAGAGAAATACCCAGCAAGTAAAGGAACAGGATAAATATCCCCTAGACCAAACAAAAGACGAAGAGATAGGATGTCTACCTGACAAAGAATTCCGAATAAGGATAGTGAATATGATCCAAAACCTGGAAAATAAGTTGGAGCAGCAGTTCAATAACCTGCAGGCAAGGATTGAGAAGATGCAGGTAAGCTTTAACAAGGACTTAGAAGAAATGAAAAAGAGTCAAAATACAATAAATAATGCAATAAATGAGATCAAAAACACCCTGGAGGGAACCAACAGTAGAATAACAGAGATAGAAGACAGGATAAGTGAGGTAGAAGACAGAATGGCAGAAATAAATGAAACAGAAAGGAAAAATTAAAAAAGAATTAAAAGAAATGAGGACAATCTTAGAGACCTCTGAGACAATATTAAACGCACCAATATTCGAATCATAGGAGTCCCAGAAGAAGAAGACAAAAAGAAAGACCATCAGAAAATTCTTCAAGAGATAATTGTAGAAAACTTCCCTAAATTGGGGAAGCAAATAGCCACTCAGGTCCAAGAAACACAGAGAGTCCCAAATAGAATGAACCCCAAACGAAACACCCCAAGACACATATTAATCAAATTAACAAATATCAAATACAAAGACCAAATATTAAAAGCAGCAAGGGAGAAGCAAAAGATAACTCACAAGGGGAATCCCATAAGGATAACAGCTGATCTCTCAATAGAAACGCTTCAGGCCAGAAGGGAATGGCAGAGCATTCTTAAAGTCATGGAAGAAAACAATCTACAACCCCGATTACTGTACCCAGCAAGGATCTCATTCAAATTTGAAGGAGAATTCAAAATTTTCTCAGACAAGCAGAAACTGAGAGAATTCAGTAACACCAAACCAGCCCTCCAACGAATGCTAAAGGAACTTGCCTAGATAGGAAATACGGATGGGATAGATAATCTGGAACCCAAAACAATAAAATAAATGGCAACGGGATCATACTTATCAATAATTACCTTAAATGTAAACGGGCTGAATGCCCCAACCAAAAGACAAAGATTGGCCGATTGGATACAGAAACAAGATCCCTATATATGTTGTCTACAAGAGACCCACCTCAAACCTAGGGACACATATAGACTGAAAGTTAAAGGCTGGAAAAAAGATATTCCATGCAAATAAAGACCAAAAGAAAGCAGGAGTGGCAATACTCATATCTGATAAAGTAGACTTTAAAATAAAACAGTGAAAAGAGATAAAGATGGACATTACATAATGATCAAAGGATCAATCCAGGAAGAAGAAATAACAATTATAAATATTTATGCACCTAACATAGGAGCTCCACAATATGTAAGGCAAATGCTAACAAGTATGAAAGGGGAAATCAACAACAACACAATAATAGTGGGAGACTTTAATACACCACTCACACCAATGGATAGATCAACTAGACAGAAAAGTAACAAGGAAATTCAAACTTTAAATGATACAATAGATCAACTAGACCTAATTGATATCTATAGGTCATTCCACCCCAAAACAAGGAATTTCACCTTTTTCTCAAGTGCACACGGGACCTTCTCCAGGATAGATCACATCCTGGGCCATAAATCTAACCTTGATAAATTCAAAAATATTGAAATCATCCCAAGCATCTTTTCTGACCACAATGCAGTGAGATTAGATATCAACTACAGGAGAAAACCTTTCAAAACTTCCAACATTTGGAGGCTCAACAACACACTGCTGAATAACCAACAAATCACAGAAGAAATCAAAAATGAAATTCAGTTATGCATGGAAACGAATGAAAATGAAAACACAACAGCCCAAAACCTATGGGACACTGTGAAAGCAATGCTAAGGGGAAAGTTCATAGCAATACAAGCTCACCTCAGGAAACAAGAAAAAAGTCAAATAAATGACCTTACTTTACACCTAAAGCAACTAGAAAAGGAAGAGATGCAGAAGCCCAGGTCTAGTAGAAGGAAAGAAATCTTAAAGATCAGGGCAGAAATAAATGCAAAGGAATCAAAAGTGACCATAGCAAAAATCAACCAAGCCAAAAGCTGGTTCTTTGAGAAGATAAATAAAATTGACAAACCATTAGCCAGACTCATCAAGAAACAAAGGGAGAAGAACCAAATCAACAGAATTAGAAATGAAAACGGAGAGATCACAACAGAAAACACAGAAATACGAAGGATCATAAGAGACTATTATCAGCAACTATATGCAAATAAACTGGACAACCTGGATGAAATGGACAAATTCCTAGAAAAGTACAACTTTCCAAGACTAAACCAGGAAGAGATAGATAATATTAATAGACCCATCACAAGCATGGAAATTGAAACCGTAATCAGAAATCTTCCAAAAAACAAAAGCCCAGGACCAGATGGCTTCACAGCTGAATTCTACCAAAAATTTAGAGAAGAGCTAACACCTATTCTACTCAAACTCTTCCAGAAAATTGCAGACGAAGGTAAACTTCCAAACTCATTCTATGAGGCCTCCATCACCCTAATTCCAAAACCTGGCAAAGATGCCACAAAAAAAGAAAACTACAGGCCAATATCACTGATGAACTTAGATGCAAAAATCCTCAACAAAATTCTAGCAAATAGAAACCAACAACACATCAAAAAGATCATACATCATGATCAAGTAGGCTTTATCCCAGGGATGCAAGGATTCTTCAATATTCGTAAATCGATCAATGTAATACACCACATTAACAAATTAAAAAATAAAAATCACATGATTATCTCAATAGATGCAGAGAAAGCCTTGACAAAATTCAACATCCATTTATGATAAAAACCCTCCAAAAAGCAGGAATAGAAGGAACATACCTCAACATAATAAAAGCTATATATGACAAACCCACAGCAAACATTATCCTCAGTGGTGAAAACCTGGAGGCATTCCCCCTGAAATCAGGAACAAGACAAGGGTGCCCACTCTCACCACTACTATTCAACATAGTTTTGAAGTCTTGGCCACAGCAATCAGAGCAGATAAAGAAATCAAAGGAATCCAGATTGGAAAAGAAGAAGTAAAACTCTCTCTGTTTGCAGATGACATGATCCTCTATATTGAAAACCCTAAAGACTCTACGAGAAAATTACTAGAGCTAATCAGTGAATATAGCAAAGTTTCAGGATACAAAATCAACACACAGAAATCCCTGGCATTCCTATACACTAACAGTGAGAAATCAGAAAGAGAAATTAAGGAAACAATTCCATTCACCATCGAAACAAAAAGGATAAAATACTTAGGAGTATTTCTACCTAAAGAATCAAAAGACTTGTATATAGAAAACTATAGAACACTGATGAAAGAAATAAAGGAGGACACAAACAGATGGAGAAATGTGCCGTGTTTGTGGATTGGAAGAATCAACATAGTGAAAATGAGTATACTACCCAAAGCAATCTATAGATTCAATGCAATTCCTATCAAGCTACCAGAGGTCTTTTTCAAAGAATTAGAACAAATAATTTCTCAATTTGTATGGAAATACAAAAAACCTCGTATAGCCAAAGCAATCTTGAGAAAGAAGAATGGAACTGGCGGAATCAACCTACCTGACTTTAGGCTATACTACAAATCCACAGTCATTAAGACAGTATGGTACTGGCACAAAGACAGAAACATAGATCAATGGAACAGAATAGAAAGCCCAGAGATAAATCCACGCATCTATGGACACCTTATCTTTGACAAAGTAGGCAAGAATATACAATGGAGAAAAGACAACCTCTTTAACAAGTGGTGCTGGGAAAACTGGACAGCCACTTGTAAAAGAATGAAACTAGATCACTTTCTAACACCATACACAAAGATAAACTCAAAATGGATCAAAGATCTAAGCATAAGACCAGAAACTATAAAACTCCTAGAGGATAACATAGGCAAAACACTCTCTGCTATAATCCAAAGCGGGATACTCCATGACCCACCTCCCAGAATATTGGAAATAAAAACACGAATAAACAAATGGGACCTAATTAAAATAAAAAGCTTCTGCACAACAAAGGAAACTATAAACAAGGTGAAAAGACAGCCTTCAGAATGGGAGAAAATAATAGCCAATGAAACAACAGACAAACAATTAATCTCAAAAATATACAAACAACTCCTGCAGCTCCATTCTAGAAAAATAAACAACCCAATTAAAAAGTGGGCCAAAGAACTTAACAGACATTTCTCCAAAGAAGATATAAAAATGGCTAACAAACACATGAAAAGATGCTCAACATCACTCATTATCAGAGAAATGTAAATCAAAACTACAATGAGGTACCACTTTACACCAGTCAGAATGGCTGCCATCCAAAAGTCTACAAGCAATAAATGCTGGAGAGGATGTGGAGAAAAGGGAACCCTCTTACACTGTTGGTGGGAATGCAAACTAGTACAGCCACTATGGAAAACAGTGTGGAGGTTCCTTAAAAAGCTGCAAATAGACCTGCCATATGACCC
>ML660772.1:4852354-4911080 GCA_007570785.1 Antilocapra americana
GAAACTGGAGCCCATTATCCAGAGTGAAGTAAGCCAGAAGCAAAAACAACAATACAGTATATTAACGCATATATATGGAATTTAGAAAGACGGTTGGAGAACCCAACATACGAGACAGCAAAAGGAACGCAGATGTATAGAATAGACTCGTGGACCTGTGGATGAGGGTAAGGGTGGGATGATATGGGAGAAAGGCATTGAAGCATGTTAATTTTCATATGTCTAATCAATCACCAGGCCAGGATTGATGCTCGGGGCTGGTGCAGCGAGATTTCCCGCGGGGGGAGGGAAGAGGGAGGGGGGTTTCGGAGGGGAAGTATATGTAAACCCATTGTGATATCATGACAATGTATGGCAAAAACAATTAAAAAAATAAAAAATATATAAAAAAATAAAAATAAAAATAAATGATATACACAAACAGCTTATTTCTAGAAACCTGCAGCACTTTTCATTAAATATACACACTACATTTTATGCTATGAAATTCTAGTGTACATCTATTATCTGACTAAAATTCTTATGTACAATTGGTTATCAGTTTCAATTTGAATGCAAGCATTGAAAGAGAAAAAATTCTAAGTTTTAATGCAGTCCAAGAAGAAGTTCATATGTAGATGTATAACTATAAATATTCAAATTTGATTCCATGATGAATAATTACATTAGAGAAAATAACAATACCTATTAAATTTGATAAAATCTATAAGAAGATCCTACTTGTGGTCTTTGTTCAACAATTTTTTAAATGAAATGACTTAAATACTCTGATTGTTAGGTTTTATATTGGTAAAATAGAGTTGTATGCATTTTGCTTTTCCAAGAGTAAATTTGGGGGAATAAAATCTTTTTTAAAAATGCATAAGTATGAGGAAAGCATATCAATTTGGATTTTTACAAAAATATCACAGTCATATAGTAATTTTTCTTTTTATCTGGATGTTTTTATATCATATGTGTGTTTGTATACATCAGTCACTCAATCATTTTTGACTCTCTGTGACCTCGCCAGGCTCCTCTGTCCATGGAATTCTCTAGGCAAGAATACTGGAGTGGATAGCCATTCCCTGTTCCTGGGGATCTTCCTGACCCAGGGATTGAACCTAGGCCTCCTGCATTGCAAGTAGATTCTCTACTGTTTAAGCCACACTGGAATATTTTATATCATGTACTGTTTTCAAATTTAAAACATTAATAACATTTAAAAGAGAAAGGTACTTCAATGACATGGTTTGAATTCAGATTTTGTTTAAAAAAAATGTTTTCTTTATTTTAACAAATTCTCTTCCATCATTGTAATCAGCATGTTTAAGTTGGATACATTTTTTCAAAACCAATCTCTAAGAAAAGGAAAGACCGTGGATGCTATCATTTCTGGATAAAATATACAAAACCCCTGGATCTCTCCAAATTTCAGCTATGGCCCTCTAGTTTTGAGCTCTTCACTATGATGACAGTCTATTCTTTCCAAAAGTCTCTGCTTTCCACTGCTGCCACTTCTGTCCATAGTCTTTGTTACTCTGTCAGTTCTTCCTTTGCTAAACTTAAAAGTGAATAATGAGGTCACCCAAAAGACCTCCTTCTCCTAGGACTTCTGAAGCTGAGACTTTTTTATGTTCAAACTGTGTCTCAAGTTCAATCCTTACGATGACATTATGACATTTTGAATGGAATTAAAAATAGCCTGTCTGGAATTTTATATTAAATCTTATTAAGACATGTATCTCATAGTATTTTGATTTTGGTTTTGAAAGAATTTTTGTTAAAAGAAGGAGAAGTCTGATTTTTATCTGGGTACATTTTTCTCTGAATAGATCATTTCAGTGGATCAGAGATTTTTTTTTTAAGATATGTGGGGCTATAGATTTCTTAAAGAGATATACACATTCATTATTTCTTGGAGTTTTACTTGAATTACTGTCCTACTTTAGGAAGTATTTCATCTTACACTAAAGAAAATATGATTGTGCTTCCTTGTAATGCCCTATATTTTTATGCACAATAGAAAGACAAATGACTTTTTCAGAAATGACACTGAGTTACAAAGAGAAACAGGCTTTTCCCTTTGGGTTATATCAAAATCCAGGATCTATAGACATCATACCTGACACATTCAGTAGAGTGAACATGTGGCTAGATACAGTTTAGGCCTGTGTGTTTAATGGATTCAACAATCGTTTTCATTTGATCAGCCATCCTAGGGAAACAGTAATTGTGTTGCTTTTTAGAAATGCAAGAGGCTTAGGTTAATGGATTTCAGCTTTCAGCTTTATCTCTCTCTTCAAAGGATGCAGAAGTCCAACTATTGTCAAGGTTTAATGCTTATGAAATATTGTGAGACGATGTATGAAACCCCTTAAATTTAAACGAGACAAAGGTGGAAATGGGTCTTATTTCATTTCTAGTGTCTTTTTTTTGTTTATTTTTGGTTTCTTATCTCCTAATGTGACACTCCCCTTTAACTGTGGAACTCTGAAGAGTGACATTCAAGTCTTAGAATAAAACACTGTAGGTTTGGTATTATGTGCAATTAAACTTAAGTATATTATTCTTTGATGTGTATCTAAGTGGTTTCTCATACTCAACAAACCTAGACCTAACTGAGATGAGTTAAGTTTGGGATTCCCTTAGTATATTATCTAAGGATTTTAATCTGGGGTTTGAATGGGATTTCATGGGATTTGAATCTGCATTCATCAGTGGAAAGTATATCCCTATTTGAGATGATAAAGACTAAAACAAAGCTATTCTTATCTTTCTGTTTCACCATATAGTTATGGTAAATCAAACTCAACAATTATTTTGTATTGATTGAATACTGGGTGGAATTATAGGTCATTATAGGTGGACAGAAGCTCAGTGTTTACCACACAAGTTGTGCATGATGTGGGTGTATTTATATACATAAACTGAGATAAGCAGAAGTCAACTGACCTGATCAACATCAAGTTTTATAAGTAAAAATAATTTAAATTTCATCTTCTTTCTAATACACATCATTACTTATTTTTAACTAAGAGTGTTAATAATATGATTATTGCATCTACATTTATTGAAAATTTAAAGTGAGCTATGTATTTTTCTATACAAGATGATATCAAGTGTGAATTTTTATATGTTATCTAACAAGAATTTGCTAATAACTTTTATGCAAGATATGCTAAACGGTAGGCAAATTGATTAAGCAATCATCACCCAAATCCAGTCCATATGACAGAAGGCTAAAGAGCTAATAGAAGGCTTATTTATTGACTGATGTGAGTAGAGAATGCTAAACAATTTCCTTTCCCTTTTCATTCTTGCACTCACATCTACCACCAAGCCAAGTAAAACAGCATCAAGAGAAGTCCTTGAGATTTTGGGAATTAAGAGGGAAGTCTGCATGTTATCCCTGGATCAATGCGTGATAAGCTTCAGAAACCCTTACATTGATTCCAAACTGCTCCTTGCATGGAATATAAGGGAATTATCAATAAAAACTGGCATATGTCCTTGAAATTTGAGAGGCCTAGAAACTGCTGTCTGACTCTCTCCTGAAAAATTCAAAAGGCATGGACTGGCTGTATCAGCTTTCAATGCATGGAAAGAAATGAGTACATAAATGAGTATGGTTTGCTCTTCCAGATTGTGATATTTTTTCTTTTAGGTAAACCATATACACCATGAAGAAGGTAGTCAGGCTTAATTTATCTGGAAAATATCCCACCAAACAGGGCTGGCTGATGAAGTAAGGAACCTAAGGTCATAGACTGGTCAAAAGCAGTGCTAGAGTTACAGGAGTACAACTATGAGGAATAATGTGTACATCAAGGAATAGCTGAGAAAAGAGGCCTAGATTAAGGATATCAAAAGAAAAGAGGGAAACTTTTTTCTTCATTGAGGACTTTTAAACCAAGATTCAGTCTGGAATTTAGCTAAAAGAAAATTTTTGAAATGAATTATTTGATCTATATTAAGAATAATTAATGTTTTATACTGAAAGATAAAGCTGTTATATTTCAAAACTAATGGGAAAAAGTATAGAATATCTGCCTGATATACTCCGAGACAGGGAAAAGGTGATCCCAGTAGGTTTGAGGATAGTAGTGAGAGAAGTATGAAGCAAAGTTAGTGAAACAATGGGCAAGATGTATCTGCAGAAACTTACAAAATATTACTAAAAACAACTAAAAATATTTGAAAATATAAAGGTTTATACTATATAATTTAATGGAAGTTTCAGTATTTTTAAAATGTCAATTTTCCCCAAACTTACCACAGCTTCAATGAAATCCTATCAGGAATTGTGCAAAGTATTTTTATTTTTTAACTGTTTTTTAAATTACAAACTCTGATCTTAAAATGAACATATAAAGCCAAAGGACTAAGAATAGCCAAGACAATCCTGAGGAAGGATAAAGTTGGACTTCTACTATCTCATTTTGTATAAGTTAGCTAACTTTGTGTAAGACGAAAGATTATGATAATGTACTGCTGGCAAGGGTAGAAAATAGACCAACAGAACAGATTGACTTTATAGCAAAGCATCACTGGAGTACAATGGAGATATTAGAGTGTTTTAAATACAAATATTTAATTAAATAATTATTAAAAATAAATCTTGATCATGTTCCATACATAAAAAAACTATTCTAAATGGGTTTAAATCTTCTAGAAACTACTAAAAGTAAACTTAGTACTGTATCTTGCCCATTTTGGCAAGGCATATATATGGAGGAGAAATCTTAGGCATGTACTCTATCTACCTTTAATTGGATAAATATTAAACAGAACATACACACACACAAATACTAGCCAGATATAACAGCTCTGATGAACTAAATAAAAACTAAGCAATTATTTTTATTAAAATACTAAAGATTGAAAATTTAAGTAATGTCAGCTCTTTGAAGAGCAGCTTAGTCTACTGTCATTGTTTCACATATAATATTAAGAGCTATAATGCTAACTGATTTATCAGCATCAACCACCTAATCATGGCTGACTTTGATCTAGAAATGTGCTTAGTGCCTTTCAGTAGTCTATTTCCTAGATTATTATCATAAAAGTAATGAAATGAAGAAGGAATAGAATATATCTGCTCCAAAAATGGTTAGCTTGGGAAATAGTATTACCATAGTATATGATTAAAAAAAATGTAGGGAGGAAGGGAAGTCAGTTTGGTATAAGAGATAATGAGCACAGCTTTAAACATATGGAGTTTGAAGTGAAAACAAAAACAGTATCTCATGAATACACAATATAGTTTGGGCTTCCTCAACGTCTTAGCATATCCACCTGCAAGAGACATGGGTTCAATCCCTGGGTCAGGAAGATCCCTTGGAGGAGGGCAGGGTAACCAATTCCGATATTCTTGCCTGGAGAATCCCACAGACAGGAGCCTGGCGGGCCATGTTCCATAGGATCACAAACAGTCAAACACATCTGAAGTGACTGAGCATGCACACCTACAGTATATTTAGATTTTTACAGAGGAATTTGTCATGAGATATAAGTTTTAGAATAAATGTAATTACTGAATTGGTAAAGATGGATTATCAAGTGATAGAGTTACTATAGAGACAAGGGAGCAAATTGCTCACTGACCATTTTAATAGGTAGAATAAGACAGGTAAATAACAAATGGAAGAAATTAGAAACATAATAGTAAATATAAGCAACTTTAATACCACGGCCAGGAAAATTTCAAAAACATAAATAACAGAGGTGACATAAATTAAAGAAATATTCAGAGTAAACTTATTTAAATACAGTCATTTACAACCCCAAAGCATTTGATTTGTTGAAGCAGGCTTCATAAATTATGGTATGCCCAAAGGAGTATTCAGGGAAAAAAAAGCATCAATGAAAAAGGATCACATGATATTTTAAGAAGGAAACAACACATGCATTACTTTTTGCATTTTCTATTTAATTACTTTTGTTTACTCATTTACTACCTTGACGTTCTCTGATAATGTCTATATGTTTATGTACTCTCTCTGATGTATTAGACAAATACAGTAATAATCAGTTCAGTTCAGTTGCTCAGTTGTGTCTGACTCTTTGCGACTTCATGGACTGCACCACGCCAGGCCTCCCTGTCCATAAACAACTCCCTAAGTTTACTCAAACTCATGTCCATTGAGTCAGTGAGGCCATCCAACCATTTCATCCTGTGATGTCCCCTTTTCTTCCACCTTCAATCTTTCCCAGCATCAGGGTCTTATCCTATGAGTCAGTTCTTCACATCAGGTGGCAAAAGTATTGGAGTTATCTTTAGCATCAATCTTTCTAATGAATATTCAAGACTGATTTCCTCTAGGATGGACTAGTTGGAATTTCTTGCAGTCCAAGGGACTCGTAAGAGTCTTCTCCAACACCATAGTTCAAAAGCATCAATTCTTCGGTGCTTAGCTTCCTTTATAGTTGAACTCTCACATCCCTACATGACTACTGGAAAAACCATAGCTTTGACTAGACAGACCTTGTTGGCAAAGTAATGTCTCTGTTTTTTAATATGCTATCTAATTTGTAATAACTTTTTTCCAAAGAGTAAGCATCTTTTAATTCCATAGGTACATGCACCATCTTCAGTAGTTTGAGAGCACCCCAAAAATAAAGTTTCCCACTGTTTACACTGATTCCCTGTCTATTACCATGAAGTTATGGGACCAGATGCCATGATCTTAGTTTTCTGAATGTTGAGTTTTAAGACAACTTTTTCACTCTCCTCATTCACTTTCATCAAGAGGCTCTTTAGCTCCTCTTTGCTTTCTGCCTTAAGTGTGGTGTCATCTGCATATCTGAGGTTATTGATATTTCTCCCGGAAATCTTGATTTCAACTTGTGCTTCCCTGAGCCCAGCATTTCTCATGATGTACTCTGCAAATAAGTCAAACAAGCAGGATGACAATATGCAGCCTTGATGTACTCCTTTCCCAACTTGGAACCAGTCTGTTGTTCAATGTCCAGTTCTAACTGTTGCTTCCTGACCTGCATACAGATTTCTCAGGAGGCAGGTCAGGTGGTCTGGTATTCCCATCTCTTTCAGAGTTTTCCAGTTTGTTGTGATCCATGAAGTCAAAGGCTTTGGCATAGTCAATAAAACAGAACCAGATATTTTCCTGGAACTCTCTTGCTTTTTCAGTGATCCAGCAGATGTTGGCAATTTGATCTCAGGCTCCTCTGCCTTTTCTAAATACAGCTTGGACATTCGAAATTTCACAGTTCATGTATTTTTGAATCCCAGCATGGAGAAATTTGAGAATAATTTTACTAGTGTGTGAGATGAATGCAATTGTGTCATAGTTTGAGGATTCTTTGGCATTACCTTTCTTTTGGAACAGAATGAAAACTGATCTGTTCCAGACCTGTGGCCACTGATGAGTTTCCCAAATTTGCTGGCATATTGAGTGCAGCACTTTCACAGCATCATCTTTTAGGATTTGAAAGAGCTCACCTGGAATTCCATCACCGCCACCACCTTTGTTCATAGTGATGCTTCCTAAAGCCCATTTGACTTTGCTTTCCATCATGTCTGGCTCTAGGTGAGTGATCACACCATCGTGATTATCTGGGTCATGAAGATCCTTTCTCATGTTTCTCAGTTCTTCTGTGTACTCTTGCCACCTCTCCTTAATATATTCTTCTTCCATTAGGTCCACATCATTTCTGTCCTTTATTGTGCCCATCTTTGCATGAAATGTTCCCTTGGTATCTCTAATTTTCTTGAAGAGGTCTCTAGTCTTTCCTATTCTATTGTTTTCCTCTATTTCTTTGCACTGGTCACTGAGGGAGGCTTTCTTATCTCTCCTTGCTATTCTTTGGAAGTCTGCATTCAAATGGGTATATCTTTCATCTTCTTTACTTTTCATTTCACTTCTTTTTACAGCTATTTGTAAGGCCTCCTCAGATAGTCATTTTGCTTTTTTGCATTTCTTTTTCGTGGGGATGGTCTTAATCCCTGCCTCCTGTACAATGTCACGAACCTCCATCCATAGTTCATCAGGCACTTTATCTATTGGATCTAACCCCCTAAACCTATTTCTCACATCCACTGTGTAATCGTAAGGGATTTGATTTCTGTCATACCTGAATGGCCTAGTGGTTTGCCATATTTTCTTCAATTTAAGTCTGAATTTGTCAACAAGGAGTTCAGGATCTGAGCCAGAGTCAGCTCCTGGTCTTGTTTTTGCCGACTGTATAGAGCTTCTCCACTTTTGGCTGTAAAGAATATAATGTGAATGTCGACATTTTCAGAGTCAGTAAACTGATATGCACTGAAAAGGGTGAATTTAACTCAAATATCCATAGTATAAGCTGCCTAACTGAGTTTTTTTCTGTGAAAAGAAAAGAAAGGAAAAAAAATCTGTTTTATATCTGATCAGAAAGTATGTTCCATCACTGGAATAAAGACTCTCTCTCAAAGCACTTAAAAATAGGTTGTATAAAATAGTTTCAAGAAAAATAAGAAGTAGAAGAAAGTATGTAGGTTTTGTTTATTTGAGCATAATCAGAGTGTCCTATCATGTATTTCATGTGTATCATGAAATTTCACAGTACCTAGTTTGTGATAGCTTACTCTGATCTTCTAAGAAGATTTAGCTTTGAGTCCAGGGACAAGACTTGATCACTCAAGAGCTTTTGTGTAGCAGAGTTTTATTAAAGTGAAAAAGGACAAGGAAAGCTTATGACTTATACATCAGAAGGGGCAACGGAGAATGCACCTCTCACTAGTCTTAGCAAGGGAATTATATACTTTTTAATTGGTTATTACAATAAATCAAAAGAATGTCTCAAGGTTATAAAGATCTTACCAGGCCCACTCCAATAATATACATTTTAAGATAACAGGATTAGTCAGGTTTTTAAGAAGGAGAAACTATCTTCAAGCAGGATACATTGTTATTATATAATCCTTAGTATAGAGTTTAAACTGAGTTGTTTGTTGTGTAATCATCAGTTCCAGGCTTAGAAAGAAAACAACATTTTATGTGACTAAGACTAAGGAATGTAGAAAAAAAAAGTTTATCCTTTCCTCCCCCTTGTGAATTCCAGGCCCTGTCTCCTCCTTGGGGACCCCGGACTTCTCAACCTGCCTAGAAATTGACTCTCTCATTAGGATGTGACATTGATGAGAGAACACTAGTAGTCCGAATTCAATAAGAGATAATTAATTTACCCTTGCTTACACTCATATATTATTCTTCTATTTATGCCAATATGCCTTTCAAAAATTTTTTTTCAAGAAGTGAGAGCTAAAGAAAATGTTAGTGCTCAGCCCAAATGTGTCAGTACTATAGATTAGCAACTCAAATCATACATCTTTCTGACTTCAAGTTTGTAGTTATTTAGTACATGGTAATCAGAAAATAATGACAGAGGAAGAAAATACCTCACTTAATGAAGAAGTAATTAACAAATGATAGTCTACGAGCAAGAATTTTGATATGTTTGGATATCTAAAATTGTACAGGTAGAACACACATAGGTTTTTAAAGCCCAAATGGTCTAATTTCTGAGTGGAGGTTAAGGACATTAACTGTGGGATCAGATTACTTGAACTGCAATATAATCTATAGTCTTTACTCTATGTGCACTTATTTTCCTCAGTTTCCTCATTAAAAAAAAAGGAATTATTCGCAATTAATGGCTCAGTCTGTAAAGAATCTGCTGCTAATGTAGGAAACCCACTGCAATGAAGGGGACCCAGGTTCAATGCCTGGGTCAGGAAGATCCCCTGGAGAAGGAAATTGCAACCCACTATTCTTCCCTGGAAAATTCCATAGACAGAGGAGCCTGGTGAGTTATAGTCCATGGGGTTGCAAGAGTCAGACATAATTTTGCATATAAACCACATCCACCACCAAAGTACATTAATTAATTGATGGAAAATAGAATGGCATCTGCACACAATAATAATTATTATGGTTTTTATAATTATTATTAACCATGTTTTCATATGGCTATTCTACTTACATGATTTTTTTGTTAAAAAGCAATTCAATAAATTGAAGTTCAAAGAAATAGAAGCTTCAAATCATTTCTACCTTATAAATATTATTTGGTTGAGTTTAAACAAAAAATAAAAGCAATTCCATTATAAAACTCAGAATATAAAAATGAAATCAAGAAGTACTTAATTTTCAACTTCAGAGAATAGTATTTTAAACTATTTGAGCTTTTATTCTCATGAAGGAAAGTGATACTGTTAGTTACACAGTCATGTCTGACTCTTTGTGACCACATAGACTGTAGCCCCACAAGCTCCTCTGTCCATGGGATTCTCTAGGCAAAATACTGGAGCAGGTTGCCATTCCCTTCCCCACTCAGGGACTGAACCCTTGTCTCCTGCCTTGCAGGCAGATTCTTTACCATCTGCAACACCATGAAACTCATAATATTAGACAATTCATTAAAAAAAAAAAACAACTATGGGATCCATGTATCTGTGGCTTTGAAAGTGGCCATAATTTCAATCTCACACAATATGGATGAGCAAATTAGCCTATGAATAAATTTGCAAATTGGGGCATTGTTTCTCTTGTTTTCACAGAAAACAAATAATATTGAGTCTGCTGTATGAGAAATAAATTTGAAAAGAAGTAATAATCTCTTCTTTGCCTGGTTTCATTACCTAAAGAATGAACTTACATAGAATTTAATTAAAGTATGGGACAGAAAATATCATTAATTACATGTAATTGTCAACAACTGATTTATTTCTACCTATTTTTTTGTGATAGAGAAAAAAAGAAATAGGTATTTCTAACATGAAAAGTTGGATATAGGAGTTTTCCCTTCTAACTTATATAAAGGTTTAAAGAAAATAGACATTTTTCTCTGAGCAAGCTTATTGACACAAGAACTCTAATAAGATCATTAAAGAACAATTAGACAACACTGAGGAGAAGATATAATACTAAATAAAATTAGTTTAAAAGATCAAGCACATTTTAATAGTTTATTATGATTTTTTTTGTTCTTGAAACATAGTTATAAGTTCAAGGCAGGGATGAAGTGATTTTCTTAAAAGCAATGGAATAAGTAAAGAGTAGAAAAAAGAGGATAAAGAATATTACATATAATTCACTGTGCAAGTATAATTATTCTGAGATATATTTAAAATGTGAATGTTCTCACAACAAAAAATAGTGATTATGTGATATGATGGAGGCATTAACTAACACTATGGTTATAATCATATTGAAGTATACATAGATATGAAATCAGCACACTGTACATCTCAAAATTACACAATGCTACAGTCCATGGGGTCGCAAGTGTAGGACATGACTTAGCGACTATACCACCACCACCACCACATCAATAAGATTTCAATAAACCCCGAAAAATGTAAATATTTAGTAAAGACAAGTATTCTGAACTAATTTTTATGCCATGGTAGAATGAAATAATTCTTTGTATGATCCCTCATGATTTCTCCAGTCACAAAAATAATTGAAACTCACAGAGAGCTAGCTTGACAAAGTTAAATTTTCTGGCCACATAGGATAATGAATTTATTTGGCACAAGAACATTAAATTCATGATTTCTGTTTATTGAAACAGAGTCAAATTATCGATCTGATCAGACAAAATGCTATAGAGTACCTGGACATGTATAAAAATTATGTTAATGGTAATAGTAGCATACTGCTACTATTTGGAGATTTTTCATATCACGAAGGTATAGAAATTTTGTTTTTTATGGATGTCACATCCTTTTACTTTTCTAAACTCCTGAGCAAATGTCCCACTTGGTAAATTACTAATGTCTTTTCTGTAGATTATCTTGCTCATCTTCCTCAGGTGTTCATGCTAAGAGACTTAGCATGTGTCTGACACTGAAATCCCATGGACTGTAGCCCACCAGGCTCTTCTGTCCATGGGATTCTCCAGGCAGGAATACTGAAGTGGTTTGCCATGCCCTCCTCCAGGGATCTTCCTGACCCAGACAATCCAAGTTTCCTGTGTCTCCTGCATTGCAGGTGGATTCTTTACCAGCTAATGCACCATATTTATTGGAAAAGATTTGAGTATAAGTAGATCTACACAATTCAAACTCATATTATTAAAGGATAAATTGTAACATTGAACAAAACGTGCTTCTCTCCTCAGTGCCTTTCTGTTTATGAAAATTATAGAAAACTTAGTTTAAAAAAATCTACGTTTACATGGGCCTATTACTCAATACCTTTAAGTGAATGATATAATGTAACTCTAGGGGGTTGCATTTCTAGAGACAATATGAGTATTGTAAAATGAGTAAAAAATAAAACATAATAAATTTTAATAGACAAATAAATTAATGAAACACACAAATGCTCTACCAAAACAAAATCACAAGCATACTACTATGGTTTCTCTCTTCTTTACTTCCTTCCTTCTTTTTCCTCCTAAATTTACTTGATCATCATTAGAGTTACAGAGAGGATTTCAATCCTCATTGCCATGCAATGATATATGGAAATCATGGGACTTCATAATACTGACTACCACTTCTATATCTACTGCTATTACTACACTGCTATAATGACTACCTTTTTCTTTTGAACTCCCTTTATACACTAGTTACGGCACAGGGCACTTTTTACAAACAAGAAAAATTCAGCCAGTGACCCTCTACCCTGCTTATTATCAATAGTATCCTTTCTCCATTTTATAGATGAAAAAGTGAGGATCACATGAGATCACACAAGCAAAGGAGAATCAGAATTTAACCTCAGAAAAGACTTATCTCAAAGATCTTTCTTAAGTTTTTTATTTGATTTTTCATTTAACTTTTAAAACACCACTATAACTGAATATGAATACACAAAAAAGCATGTAGCACTATGTTATGATTATAATCTTTACTTATTCAGTACTGCATCTAAAAATGTCAGCTGTGAGTGTTATTCAGTGGCCCTTTTTAATTATGCTGCTCTGCCTCTGAGAATGTTAAAGTATGGGACAGAAAAAGTCATTTGTAGTTTAAGACAGAGAGTCTTCTTTTGTTGTTTTTTTTTTATGTTCCTGGTAAGATGTATGATCAGCAGAAATTCTTCCTGTTCTATGGCAGAATGCAACTAATAACATATTGTCAAAACAGATCAAAACAGGAACATACTATACGGGTAAAGTTCTTTATAGCTAAACAAGCAAGGCAACAGCAATTAGACAAAATGTTTCCTTAGGAAGAAGTTAATTCTAAGAATTTATTAGGCATTTAAGCAATGGGAAACCACTGCATTCTAACTTAGCAAAGGTATATCACCCTCCTGACAGTTCAGTTCAGTCGCTCAGTCATGTCTGACTCTGCTACCCGACCCTACTCTACTCTGCTGGACTGCAGCACGCCAGGTCTCCCTGTCCATCACTAACTCCCAGAGTTTACCCAAACTCATCTCCATTGAGTCGGTGATGCCATCCAACCATCTCACCCTCTGTTGTCCCCTTCTCCTCCCACCTTCAATCTTTCCCAGCATCAGGGTCTTTTCCAATGAGTCAGCTCTTTGCATCGAATGGCCAAAGTACTGGACTTTCAGCTTCAACATCAGTCCTTCCAATGAACACTCAGGACTGATTTCCTTTAGGATGGACTGGTTGGATCTCCTGCAGTCCATGGGACTCTCAAGCGTCTTCTCCAACACCACAGTTCAAAAGTATCAATTCTTCAGCACTCAGTTTTCTTTATAGTCCAATACTCACATCCATACATGACTACTAGAAAAACCATTGCCTTGACTAGATGGACATTTGTTGGCAAAGTAATGCCTCTGCTTTTTAATATGCTGTCTATGTTGGTCATAGCATTTCTTCCAAGAAGGAAGCATCTTTTAATTTCATGGATGCATAACCATCTGCTGTGATTTTGGACTCCCCAAAAATAAAGTCTGCCACTGTTTCCACTGTTTCCCCATCTATTTGCCATGAAGTGATGTGGCCAGATGCCATGTTCTTAGTTTTGTGAATGTTGAGCTTTAAGCCAATTTTTTCACACATCTTTTTCACTTTCATCAAAAGGCTCTTTAGTTCTTCTTCACTTTCTGCCATAAAGGTGGTATCGTCTGCATATCTGAGGTTATTGATATTTCTCCGGGAAATCTTGATTTCAGCTTATGCTTCCTCCAGCCCAGTGTTTCTCATGATGTACTCTGCATAGAAGTTAAATAAGCAGAGTGACAATATACAGCCTTGACATACTCCTTTTGCTATTTGAAACCAGTCTGGTGTTTCATGTCCTGTTCTTACTGTTGCTTTCTGACCTGCAAACAGATTTCTCAAGAGGCAAGTCAGGTGGTCTGGTATTCTCATCTTTTCCAGACCTTTCCACAGTTTGTTGTGATCCATGAAGTCAAAGGCTTTGGCATAGTCAATAAAACAGAACTAGATGTTTTTCTGGAGCTCTCTTGCTTTTTTGATGATCCAGCAGATGTTGGCAATTTGATCTCTGGTTCTTCTGCTTTTTCTAAAACCAGCCTGAACAATGGGAAGCTCATGCTTCACGTATTGCTGAAGCCTGGCTTGGAGAATTTTGAGCATTATTACCTTACTAGCGTGTGAGATGAGTGCAATTGTGCAGCAGTTAAAGCATTCTTTGGCATTATCTTTCTTTGGAATTGGAAAGAAAACTGATCTTTTCCAGTCCTGTGGCTATTGATGAGTTTTCCAAATTTGCTGGCATATTGAGTGCAGCATTTTCACAGCAATATCTTTTAGGATTTGAAAAAGCTCACCTGGTATTCCATCACCTCCATTACCTTTGTTTGTAGTGGTGCTTCCTAAGCCCGCTTGACTTCACATTCCAGGATGTCTGGCTCTAGGTGAGTGATCACACCATTGTGATTATCGGGATCATGCAAATCTTTTTTGTACAGTTCTTCTGTGTATTCTTGTCACCTCTTCTTAATATCTTCTGACATATCATCTTGAAAATGTGTATGCTATACATTCTAATTATCTTGTGTATACATATAGAAAGTTTGTTTTTATATTTCTTCATTCCTGTAAACTTTCCATATTAACATATTTATAGATAATTTTGATATTCTAAATTCATGAGCTT
Organism: Antilocapra americana; assembly: GCA_007570785.1. Taxonomy (NCBI): domain Eukaryota; kingdom Metazoa; phylum Chordata; class Mammalia; order Artiodactyla; family Antilocapridae; genus Antilocapra; species Antilocapra americana. The sequence continues at coordinate 4,867,386 of ML660772.1, forward strand.
GTAATTTATAAATTAGTATTTGTATTTTTTATTTCCAATATTTATCATTTCTTCATTTATTATTGTACTCACTAAAATAGCCAGAATATTGATGAACAAAACAAGTAATTATAATTTAATTATATCCAACCACCAGAGCAAATCTTGTAATATTTCAATTTAACTGTGATGTTTGCTCAAATTTTTGTAGCTATTCTTTATCAGTTTAGGGGAGCTCTGTTCTATTATTATTTTTGTAAATTTTATTATTTTTTATTTGGTAGAATTTTATTAAAGATTTGTTCTGCAACAAGTTAGATGAACATTTAAATCTTCAACTTTTTAATATAATGAATTATAAATATTGTTAACATAAGATGATTCAGTTTAATCAACAAATGTGCTTTAGATCATTTTTTTCTAATGGACAGCTGCTATTATTTTTCTTTTCCTTGATTTCTGCTTTTATATTGTTTTCTCCTTCTACTTCCTTTTGATTTATTTTCAGTGAGAGTATTACTCTTACTCCAAAACACCGTTTCACAATTAGAAGCTGAAAACTTCTTCAACTTTTTTTGTTTCAAATTTCAGGCAGTTAGTAAACTGCTTACCTTGGAATAAAAGGATGACAATTTTTAAGACTAAAGTGTCCTAACAAGAATGAAAACGAGCAAAATGTGTTAATTGTATATAATTTCTTATTAGTCATTCTGTAGATTTGAATATCAGTGTATACAATTCCACAGGGAAGGATATTGTTCTTACCAGATTTTATATGTATGCATGCTACTATATGAAAAATGGATACTAGAAACTGAAATTTTATGTTTTGAAAGTTTCTTTGTCTTTGTTATTATCTTTTTATGGCCTCTAGGTAAAAATGTTATTTTGTTTGTATAGAAATTTGCTTGAGTTTGCAGATGAATTAACATACATTTTTGGAGAGAAAATTACCATGTCTGGAAAATTTTATAGTCAGCAAGTGGTAGAGGTAAGACTTAAAGCCAAGCCAATCTAAATCTAATGACTTCTTTGATTTTCTAATTAACTCGTTTGTTGTGTGATTTTCTTTTGTTTTTGACATGGAGCTATTGCCATCTAACATCTGTCCATGTATTTTCCATCACATATTGAAAACTTTCACATGTGGCTCATAGTACGTAAGTTTCTACCATTACCATCATCCAAGGCAACATCAAAAGTTATGCTAATTATAAAGTAAAATGCAGAAATTATGCTTGGTATTTTTACCAATTTTAACTTCCAGTGTTCTTAATTTCTATTCTAATTCTACTGCTCAATTTCAACACCTCATCTTGAAACTTCTCTTGAAACCTCATCTTGAAAAGTTGAAGGTGCACCAACTTCAAAATTATAAAATCCAGCATCATAATATTTGCCTCGAATTACAAACAGTTCTTGCTCTCAACTATTTCATTTTTATTTTAACAATTCTACTATTATTACAAATAATTATTTCTAAGCTCTTGTCTATTTCTAGTATACTATCACCTTTGTATACCATGATCTTTTCTTACCTATCCAGAGCAGATGACATAATGCAACTTTGTGACTACTCATTTAAAGTCAATGGCAACATTATTATAATCTTCTCCCCTCTACTCTCCACAAAAATACTGATCAAGTTGTGTCTCTGCTCCAGCACTCATCTGCTGAGAGCTACAGGAGAAAACACACACAACTATAAGAATGTGTGTGCTTAGTCATTCAGTCGTGTCTGACTCTGTGACCCCACAGACTGTAGATCACCAGGCTCCTCTGTGCATGGGATTCTCCAGGCAAGAATACTGGAGTTGGTTGCCATGTCGCCCTCCTCCAGGGGATCTTCCCAATCCGGGTTTCCCACATTGCAGGCAGATTCTTTACTATTTAAGCCACTAGGGAAGTCCATATATGTGTGTGTGTGTGTAATTGATTATAAAAAGATATCATGATCCATATACACAGCTGGGTCTCCAGATTCACACAGAATATATTTCACATGGTCCTAGTCAACTCTATATTCAATTTTCCACAACTTTTTTAAAAAACTTTGACCACTACCCTCAATATTTTATTTCCCTCTCTATTATCCTTTCCCTCAGGTAGTGAAATTAGCCAGTGAATTAGAGGAAATTCATAATGAATTCTTTTATCACTGTTCTCCCATATGCATAATATTCTACCTCCTTTCTACAATCTCAGCAAAAAATTCATTTTTCTTTATGCTTAAGGCAAAAGGAGTACTACCAACTACCATGCTGTTGCACCTTTCATCAATATTCTCATCCAAAATTGACAGTTTTCCCATTATCTATTTTGTATCTAATGCAGAGCTTATTATTTCAAATGACTCTTCACGGTACCCTTAAAACATGTTAAGATATTTGTATCACAAAAATATTCTTCCCTTACATTATATTTACACTTTGTTAATACTCTTATCAAACAAGTAAACTGATAGAATAGGCTACACTTGCATTTTTAATTACTTATCTACAATTAGTTCTTCAATTGCTCTAGTTTAGCTTTAGATTCCAGTACACTGTAATCACAAACATAAAAGCTATTAATAGCCTCCTCTTAAGAATAGTTAATGTGTTCCATGGTCAAAGTATTTACATTCTCTGCTAAACTGGGAATTAGTGACTATGGTTTTCTTAAAAAATTTTTTAACATTCATGATATTTTAACAAGTTTTTGAACTACTTTCCTTTATTTTCCTTAACATTCTTCAGTTCACTTAGTTCAGTTTCTTAGTCCTGTCTAACTCTTTGTGACCCCATGGACTGATGCAGGTCAGGCCTCCCTGTCTATCACCAACTCCCAGAGCTTGCTCAAACTCATGTCCATTGAGTCAGTGATGCCATCCAGCCATCTCATCTTCTGTCATCCACTTCTTGTTCCGCCTTCAATCTTTCCCAGCATCAGGATCTTTTTCAATGCGTCAGTTCTTAACATCAGGTGGCCAAAGTACTGGAGTTTCAGTTTCAGCATCAGTTCTTCCAAAGAATATTCAGGGCTGATTTCTAGGATGAACTGATTGGATCACCTTGTCCAAGGGGCTCTCAAGAGTCTGCTCCAACACAACAGTTCAAAAGTATCAATCCTTGGTGCTAAGCTTCCTTTATTCCAACTCTTACATCCATACACGACTACTGGAAAAGCCACAGCTTTGATTAGACAGACCATTGTTGTCAAAGTAATGTCTCTGATTTTTAATATGCTGTCTAGGTTGGTCATAACTTTTCTTCCAAGCAGCAAGAGACTTTTAATTTCATGGCTGCACTTGCCATCTGCAGTGATTTGGAGCCCCCCAAATAGTCTGTCGCTGTTTCCATTTTTCCCCATTTATTTGCCATATAGTGGTGGGACCAGAGGCCATGATCTTAGTTATCTGAATGCTGAGTTTAAGCCAACCTTTTCACTCTCCTCTTTAACTTCCATCAATACGCTCTTTAGTTCTTCCTCATTTTCTGCCATATGGGTGGTATCATCTGCATATCTGAGGTTATTGATATTTCTCCTTGCAATCTTGATTCCAGCTTATGTTTTATCCAGTCCAGAGTTTCTCATGATGTACTCTGTATATAAGCTAAATAAGCAGGGTGACAATATACAGCCTTGACATACTGCATTCCGGATTTGGAACCACTCTGTTGTTCCATGTCCAGTTCTAACTGTTGCTTCCTGAAATGCATACAGGTTTCTCATGAGGCAGGTCAGGTGGTCTGGTATTCCATCTCTTTCAGAATTTTCCACAGTTTATTGTGATCCACACAGTCAAAGGCTTTGATATAATCAGTAAAGCAGAAGTAGATATTTTCCTGGAACTCTCTTGCTTTTTTGATGATACAGTGGATGTTGGCAATTTGATCTCTGGTTCTTCTGCCTTTTCTAAATTCAGCTTGAATATATGGAAGTGCATGGTTCAGTACTGTTGAAGCCTGATTTGAAGTATTTTGAGCATTACCTTGCTAGTGTGTGAGATGAGTGCAACTGTGCAGTAGTTTGCACATTCTTTGGCATTGTCTTTCTTTGGGATTGGAATGAAACTGATCTGTTCCAGTCCTGTGGCCCCTGCTGAGTTTTCCAAATTTGCTGGGATATTGAGTGCAGCATTTTCACAGTATCATCTTTTAGGATTTGAAAAAGCTCACCTGGTATTCCATAACCTCCACTACCCTTATTCATAGTGATGCTTCCTAAGGCCCACTTGACTTCGCTTTCTAGGCTGTCTCACTCTAGGTGAGTGATCACACCATTGTGATTATCTGGATCATGAAGATCTTTTTTGTACAATTCTTCTGTGTATTATTGCTACCTCATCTTAATATATTCTTCTTCCATTAGGTCCATATCATTTCTGTCCTTTATTGAGCCCATCTTTGCATGAAATGTTCGCTTGGTATCTCTAATTTTATTGAGGAGATCTCTAGTCTTTCCCATTCTATGGTTTTCCTCTATTTCTTTGCACTGATCACTGAAGAAGGCTTTCTTATCTCTTCTTCCTATTATTTGGAACTCTGCATCCAAATAGGTATATCTTTCCATTTCTCCTTTGCCTTTTGCCTCTCTTTTTTTCACAGCTATTTATAAGGCCTCCTCAGACAACCATTATGCCTTTTTGCATTACTTTTTCTTGAGGATGATCTTGATCCTTGCCTCCTGTACAATGTTATGAAACTCTGTCCATAGTTCTTCAGGCATTCTGCCTATCATATCTAATCCCTTGAATCTATTTGTCACTTCTACTGTATTATCATAAGGGATTTGATTTAGGTCATACTTGAATGGTCTAGTGGTTTGCCCTTTTTTCTTCCATTGAAGTTTGAATTTGGCAGTAAGGACTATTTGAGCCAGAGTTAGCTCCCAGTCTTGTTTTTACTGGCTGTGTAGAGCATCTCCATCTTGGCTGCAAAAAATATAAACAGTCTGATTTCAGTATTGACCATCTGGTGATGTCCATGTGTAGAGTCTTCTCTTGTGCTGTTGGAAAAGATTGTTTGCTCTGACCAATGTGTCCTCTTGGCAGAACTCTATTAGCCTTTGCCCTGCTTCATTCTGTATTCCATGGCCAAATTTGCCTGTTACTCCAGGTATTTCTTGTCTTCCTACTTTTGCATTCCAGTCCCCTATACTGAAAAGGACATCCTTTTAGGGTGTTAGTTCTAGAAGTTCTCATATGTCTTCAAAGAACTTTTCAACTTCAGCTTCTTCAGCATTTCTGGTTGGGGCATAGACTTGGATTACTGTGATACTGAATATAACATTCTTACTTACCTACTTTTGGGATTTCATCCTTTAATCATAACCTAACTTTTTGTGTCTCACATATTTTTCTCATTTTGTTTGTATTAATAATAATAAAAATATGTATAGCAGGTTCAGTCAATTCAAATGCTCCTTTGTCAAGCTCTGTCTTCACCCCTAAATCCAATATCTGTACATCAGAATTAATAATTGACTATCTATGTGAAATGGGTACCTCACATTTACCTCAAGCTCAGCATCATTTTTTATATATGTATTCATGCCAGAGATAGATTAACTCAGTGAAAATCACCATTGGCTTGAGTGCCCAAGACAAAGAACTACATGTCACCATCACATTATGTCTTGGACATTAGCAATGGTATTCTAGCCTTTTAATAATTATTTCTATCTAGTGCCAATTTTTACATCTACATTTCTATCTTTCATCTGCCATTGTACATATTTTTAAAAAACTAAGAGAGTTTTTGTTGTTGTTCTTTCACTAAGTCATGTCCAACTCCTTGTGACCCCATGGACTGTAGCATGCCAGGCTTCCCTGTGCTTCACTATCTCTCAGAGTTTTCTCAAATTCATGTCCATTGAGTCGGATGCTATCTAAACATCTTATCCCCTGCCACCGCCTTCTCCATTTGCCTTCAATCTTTCCCACCATCAGTTTCTTTTCCAGTGAGTCTTCTGTTTGCATCAGGTGACCAAAGTATCGGAGATACAGCTTCAGCATCAGTCCTTCCAGTGAATATTCAGGGTTGATTTCCTTTAGGATTGACTGGTTTGATCTCCTTGCAATAAAACTTAAGATACTATCTACTTAAAATTGTTCAATGGTTTACTTCATTACAGGTAATATTTCAAATGTCTTACTTAGTATAGCATACACATCCTTGTAATTTGAACCTTACTCAGATCATTTCAGTAATAATTCTGAAAAATACCTAACATGTTCTCTCATAAGCAGCCATTCATTACAAACACACTTTTCATTATTCATCAATATATAACTAAAATATCAACCTCTCTATTAAGTTTTATAAACTTTTCCTTCTACAACCAGTTTTGCTGGGCTTATAAATTCACATTCCCTCATTCACGTTCCACTAACGTCCATTCACATTTATGTAATAATGATAAAAATGTGCTTTTGCACTTGCTTATCTACTACTATTTAATTAGCTCCTTGAGGACAGAGAGAAGATTGTGACTTTTATTATTACTGCTATTATTAGTAGCAGATACTTGGTGAATATTCAAAGATGTACTGAATCAATAAATTTTTGTACTGCACTGAAAATAATTTTGGAACATTCTTATATCATAGAGTAATTATATGAAACCATGATTGCAGATGGACAAAATATATGTCATCATTTTTTGCTTTATGTGAATAAAATTATAATTTCTCTTCTTTCTGTTGTTTCCTACTTAGAAAATGTAGCATAGATTCTCCCTGTTGAGAATACCTATGTATCCAAATAGTACCTACCATTGTTTTTAAAGTCATGAATGCAGAATAAAATATCTTGTCAATAAAGGAGAAAGAAAAAATATTTTTATAAACTCTTTTTTATAGTCTTACAAACTAATCTATAGAGATAAAAAATTCTATCTAATAATGGTGAGAAAATGAACTCATAGCCCCTAGAATATGAATACTTTGAGTGATACAATTAGTATGATTACTCAATAATTTCTAGCTATACAAATTATAGATAAAATAGTTAAAGTAAGACACATTAAGCATAATGATTGTGATATACTAATTATAATGTTTTGGTTCAGTCTAAGGGAAAAGTAAGTGATTTGTAAAATTGTTTCATTTGATGAACTTTGAGTGGTGGCACTTTCTCATCTAAATTCTAGTTTAATTTATTTGACATAAGTATGCTAGAAATATTATAATTAAACCAATTGTAAGAATTGAATTGCTGACCAGTAAAAGTTGAGAAATATATGAACTAAAATAAAGTGGCCTGTTATAAGAACTAAATTCTCCCATAGCTTTTAAAATATGTTATATGTATATATTTTTACTCTTAATAATGATTACTAATAACTACATGATTTAAGGGTTACTTTGCCTCACATTGGGGAAGGCAGTGGCAACCCACTCCAGTACTCTTGCCTGGCAAATCCCATGGATGGAGGAGCCTGGTAGGCTGCAGTCCATGGGGTCGCTAAGAGTGGGACAAGACTGACTGACTTCACTCTCACTTTTCATTTTCATGCATTGCAGAAGGAAATGGCAACCCACTCCAGTGATCTTGCCTGGAGAATCCCAGCGATGGGGGAGCCTGGTGGGCTGCCGTCTATGGGGTCACACAGAGTCGGACACGACTGAAGTGACTTAGCAACAGCAGCATCAGTTGCCTCACATTTAAAACTCTTTTGAAAGTCCAAGTTATGTATTTTAGTTTTATTTTTCATTTGAGTTCACAATCCTACTAGGTCTGAATCAAAAAACCACAGGTTTCATGATACATAAATGCTTTTGATATTTCTTTCAACATCTACACAAAAAACTATATGGTGCCAAATCTATGGGTCAATAACAATAGAGTTATAAGTGAATTCTTAAATACTGACATCTGGGCATTTGGCATCAGATTTTATGTTTATCTGAAATCAGCAAGTCAGATATGAGTAAAGATTCAAACTCACTGAAATAAATTCTGTGGAAGTGTAACCCAGCTGTCAACAGCAGACAGGGTCACAAGATGCCTGACTGAGCTGGAATGCAGAAATTGAGAAATGAGCAGCTGAGTTGAAAATGAAAATGCTATGCTTTCTTAGAGGCAGAAACCAAATATGACATAGTGATAAGCTCTGAAAGTGGGATCTGAGGAAGTACTGATTTTTTACATTGTGCAACTGTGCTGCCTTCCATTCATAACATGAAGTTAATATTGAAAATGAATTCCTCATGCTACAAAATAAGTCACAACTTTAAAGCCTCTTTGAAAAGCATCACTGGATAAGAATAGAGGCCAAGTAACAACAATAAATATAGGTGTATTGCAAAGATAAAAGTTCTGGCCAAATGAATATGTCCAAAAACCCAAATGTGATTTCTATTGATCAATTGTTCAGAACAAGAGGAAAGGAAGTAAAAATGAAATACATATCAAAATAGTACTGATTTATTGTGTTTCATATTTACACCTTACTAAGTAAATGATGCTTAATATTGTATTTAGTAGAAATCTTTTTATGATGCTTTATAGTTGTATTATGTACAACTATTATTAAAAATCTCAAATTTACCTAAAATATTATTCCTCATCATGTATCAGAAAAAACTTAGTCTTCAACAGAATTCATGTAAAAGGATTCAAAAGCCTTTTGTGTTTGTGTTTATTCCTGGGGTACCAAATATATCATAAATTATATTGATAGATAATTATTTCCTAGAAATTTAGAGTTGCTTATCCCAAAATCAGTTAAAAGATCTAGCTAGGATTAGTTTTGAATAATAATATTCATGCAACATTGAAATTCACAGTTGACTCAAGCACTCTTATTTCTTATTTTGGCTTACTTATAAAGATTTTATATATTAAATTATGATGCACTGCATGACTATTTAAAAATTAGATTAACTGCCATATTCACTTAATAACTATATCATAACCCATCATTATAATGAATAACTGAATAACTATTGAATGTAAATGATAACCAAGCAAAATGAATAATTTCATTAGGAACATCTTTACACTCAAACTGAGTACTTCTGAAATTGCATTGGAGGAAAGGCAGTTTAATGAGATCTAACAAAGTAATGCTCTAAAGCCCCACTGAAATTGTCTAGATTTGTAAATTAAAAGGTCATTAATAGTTAGATCTCATAGTTCCTCAAGCAACATGTGTTTGAAGCAAGGTTTCAAACTACATATCAAGGAATTGAAGATTTAATACTCTATATAATCATACAAATTAAGTTGTATAGAACTAAAAATAAGCATAAGAAAGCATTGACATATTCCTATGAGAAAGGCTCATATCTAATATCATGTAACCTAAAAGGCCACATGAGATATTTTTCCTTGTAAAATTTTAACAGGTGAATAGTATTTGCCATATTTTTATATTCTACACACACTTTTTAGAAAATAATTCAATTTTTTAAAATGTGGGCTGGGTATACTTATACTGGAAAAAAAGAAAACCTTAAAAGTCTCAAACTTTTGGCTGTCTAGAAATTAGTTTTTCATTGCAAGGGTGTTAATTTCTGTAATGATATGTGCAGTTCTACTTTTTTATGGTGTATTTTCCACTAATTAAATTTAAATGTATTCCATGCAATGGAATTGTATCTGTAGTCTTGTTTTTACAATTCATAATAGATTTTTTTTCTAGTTACAGTACTTTGTTCACGTTATCTTACTTTCTGTGCTCTCTTATATTAGGTCCATTACCTTTTAACATACCATTTTCATTTTTAATTCAGACAGATGGTTTTAGTACATGATGTTTTTCTCCTAGTATTTTAAATACTAGTGTTCCATTGAACAACATGTTACATTACTAGATAGGAAATTTAAGTAGTAAATCTTTAATAATTGAAAATGACAGAGCTTTCAGTTCAAGATGATGGAGTGGAGAAGGACCACATTAAATGAACCAACATTCACATTATAGAGGTCCCAGAAGGAGAAGAAAGAGAGAAAGGACCTGAGAAAATACTTGAAGACATAATAGCTGAAAACTTCCTGAACATGGGAAAGGAAAAAGTCAGTCAAGTCCAGGAAGCACTAAGAGTACCAGGTTGGATAAATTCAAGAAGGAACACACTGAGACACACAGCAATCAAACAGACAAAACTTAAAGACAGAGATAAAATATTAAAATCAACAAGGGAAAAAGGACAAATAACATAGAAGGGAACTCCCATTAGGTTATCAGCTTATTTCTTAGCAGAAACTCTACAAGCCAGAACGGAATGGCATAATATATTTAAAGTGATGAAAGGGAAGAACCTACAATCAAGAATACTCTACCCCACAAGACTCTCATTCAGATTTGATGGAAAAATCAAAAGCTTTCCAGACAGTCAAAAGTTAACAGAATTCAGCACCACCAAACAAGCTTTACAACATGCTAAAGGAACTTCTCTAAGCAAGGAACACAAGCAAAGGAAAGGACCTACACAAAATAAGCACAAAACAATTAAGAAAACAGTAATGGGATCATACATATCAATTCAGTTTAGTTCAGTTGCCCAGTCATATCTGACTCTTTGCGACCCCATGAACTGCAGAATGCCAGGCCTCCCTGTCCATCACCAACTCCTGGAGTTCACCCCAACCCATGTCCATTGAGTTGGTGATGCCATCCAACCATCTCATCCTCTGTCACCCCCTTCTCCTCCCATAATTCCCCAAATTACTTCAAATATTGGATTTTAATAATAATTAATATTAATTATTTCCCAGTATGAAGCACATTTTACTCATCTACTTGAATTGTGTGTACAATAGATGTATCAGCAGATATAGAAGTTTGCAGGTTTTACATACAATGTAAAGGTTTTATACACAGAGATAATGTCTAAAGAAAGATCATTTCATTTAGAAGACTGCCACTGAAATCAACCAATCAATAGCAAATTGCTTTGCAAGGATTATTTGTCCTTGGCTAATTGTTTAGTTTATTGAATGTAATGAGTCTGAAATTTTATTTGGGGGTCTATTTCATTTTTTCATAAACTTATAATCCTATGCATTTCTATATTACTTAACATAAATTTATCTAATTTCTAATTCATTGAAACACTGGAGTCTAATTTATGAATGTTAAGCTCCTAATATATACTCACTAAAGTAGACTTTCAAAGATGTATAAGGTTAAGGACCATGCCATTAAGGAGTTTAAATGAAGAAAGAAATAAGAATACATTATTATAAAAGTGTGTGTTTTGTGAATGAATAAGATTGGAAATGGCAGAGAGTTGTCTAATTTCCTTTCCTGAGAAAACAGAGTATGGAACCGGGTAGTATTCTTCCCATGCTGACCCTAAGATCTCGGCAATGGACAATGAGGAAATAAAATTCAAACTTTTGATAGTGATAGAAAATATGGAAAGCAAAAAAAAAAAAAAAAAAAAAAAAACCACCAAACACCTATAACAAAGTTCCAGGCAAGTAGATATAGTATAAATAGACTATGAAGAAAAAAGAAGGAAACACAGAAGATGGTGTACATGCTGCATGGATGCTAAATCGCTTCAATCATGTCCAACCTCATAGACAGTAGCCTGCCAGACTCCTCTCTCCATGGGATTCTCAAGGCAAGAATACTGGAGTGGATCACCTTTTCCTCCTCCAGGAGATCTTTTCCACCCAGGGAGCAAATTCACATCTCTTACATCTCCTGCATTGGCAGGCAGGGTAGAAAGTTCAAATATTTTGAAAAATATACTCAGAAGGAATGAGATTCAAAGATGGTTTCTGAATATTGTATAAAAGTAAATGGGCTTTCCAGGTGGCTCAGTGGTAAAGAATCTGCCTGCCAATGCAGAAGGTGAAAGAGATGCAGCTTGGATCCCTGAGTCAGGAAGATCCCCTGGAGTAGGAAATGGCAACCTGCTCCAGTATTCTTGCCTGAAAAATCCCATAGACAGAGGATTCTGGCAGGCTATAGTCCACGGGGTTGTAGAGTGGGACATAACTGAGCAACTGCATATAGACACGTGTATTAAAAAAATAAGACTTTGAGTACAACTCCAATCATTTGAGTTGAAATTCTTTTCCAAAGATTTCTTAGTAGTTTGCTAAATGAGAACTGTTAAAATATTACATTTAATAACTGTAAAAGTTATCTAAGCCTATAAACTATAATTCTTATTAGACTTGATTAATATAATCAAATGTAAAAAGTCATTAGTAATACAAATCTAATTTTATCCCATTAGCAAATGTGTGTTTTAAATTAATGTAATCTGCTCACATAATTTTTGTTATATAAACGTGGCATTCAAAACAGCATCATCTATAGTACACCAATCTTGAGTTTTAAGAATATTTTCTCATTACACAATCTGTGAATGATAATCCTTGCTTACTTTACAGGCATATCTCAAAAATTATTTCTATTAAATGGTCCTCAGATATATTCTATTCTCTACTTTCTTCAGTTCATTTTAATCATATTTATACATTTGATACATATCTTTTCTGAATAACTAATTAATATTTGCAAACAATTGCTTTTGTATCTTCCTCAGAGATGAGCCAAATGTATTAGACATGGTAGACCTATGCCATAATGTATCAATAAACACATCAATGATTTGGATATTCAAACGTGAAGACTATATTTTATGACCTTTAAGTCAATGAACAATGACATTTTGAAGAATAAAAGTAAAATTTAACATTGTTTTGGTATTACATGATCAGTCTTACTGGATAGTTTCACTTTGTTTCAGAACAATGGGTATGTCTGAACAGCCAACATACATTGCAAACCAGAGGCAAATTTTCTTAAAGATAAAGAACTCCAGAGAGATCTAAATATCTGAAGCCTTCTCCTTCCTTCTCTGGTTGGAGACACCATGCTCATATTCTCACATTCTAGATTACTAAAGCAACAAATATTTTCCTCTGTCACTTGGAAGAAGATATTTACTTATTGAGTAATCTGTTTATCTCCATTTCTCCCTCTTCTTCCATCCCTCCCTTCTTTATCACAGGAAAGGCAATATTCTTAAAATCTATTAAAAAACTGAGTTTCTTAAATTTTGCAACTCCTCTTTTGTGATGTAATTCCACTGTGTATACAGGAAATATCTAGTCTCTATTGTGTTATTCTGTGGGAAACGGGTGCTAAAATGCTATCCTAACAAACTTTTTTTTCTATGAGAAATAAAATTGCCTGTGTCCTTGTAAACATATGTACATAAAATGTTGTTGTTCAGTCGCTAAGTTATGTCTGACTCTTTGTGATCCCATGGACTGCAGGATGCCAGGGTTCCCTGTCTTTCACCATCTCCCGGAGTTCACTCAAACTCATGTCCATTGAGCCAGTGATGCCATCCAACCATTTAATCCTCTGTCATCCCCTTCTGCTCCTGCCTTGGATCTTTCCCCGCATTAGGGTCTTTTCCATTGAGTCATCTCTTCTCATCAGGTGGCCAAAGTACTGGAGCTTCAGAATCTGTCTTTCCAATGAATAGTCAGGGTTGATTTCCTTTATGATTGACTAGTTTGATCTTTTTGCTGTCCAAGGGACTCTCACAAGTTTTCTCTAGCACAGTAGTTTGAAAGCATCAGTTCTTCAATGCTCAGCCTTCTTTATGGTCCAACTCTCACATCTGTACATGACTACTAGAAAACTATAGCTTTGACTTTATGGACCTTTGTCAGCAAATTGATGTCTCTGCTTTTTAATTCACTGCCCAGGTTTGTCATAACTTTCTTTCCAAGGAGTGTCTTTTAATTTCAAGGCTGCAGTCACCGTCCACAGTGATTTTGGAGCCCAAGAAAAGAAAACCTGTCACTGCTTCCACTCTTTTCCCATCTATTAGCCATGAAGTGATGGGACAAGATGCCATGATCTTAGTTTTTTGAATGTTTAGTTTTTAAGCCAACTTTTTCACTCTCGTTTTTCATCTTCATCAAGAGGTTCTTTTGTCAACCTAATTTGCCAGCTAGAATGCAGCAGCATAATTTCAGATTCTCCACAATTTCAGACTTTTCAACCTGGTGACAAGTATGGATCGCTGGATCCATTGACTCAGGCAGTTTTTGGCAATCAATAACATGTTGACCAACCTGTATGGTGCATTAGACAACATGTAGTCCTCTGCTTTGTTGTATTTTAATGACAATAACTTACATAAGTGGTTACAAACAGTACTGAGAGGTATTTTGAAATAAATGTCAAACAAAAATTGCACTCTACAAAGTTAAACAGGCAAGGGAATCTATTGAAAATGGTTGCAATAAGAAATAGGAATTGAGCTTAACTCCACTGAAGCAAAACAAAGAGGGTTTTAAAGCTGTGGGTGAACTAGTGGGAAAGTGTGGGAAGCTACTGAGTTGGAATTTGCTCAATGTGATTAGGTCTTTTGTGTTTGCCAGTTAGCATTTATTGCAATCCCACAGACACTGGGAGATAAAGGCACTAAATTTCTTGATAATTATATCTCAAAGAGTTCGCTCCCAGACACTTGAGTAACAAATTCCTAGGTAGGAAAACTGGTAAGAAGTTGAGAGATGATGTATCTACATTACAAATGGCAGAGACAAATTTTGCAATTTCAAGATTTCTCAAAGTAAACGTTCTAAGAATAGGAGGGTCAGGAGACTATAATCAGGAAGAAACCTGCCTAAAGTTTAATTAACCTGAAGGAAATCAGGTTGGTCATAGGCAGTCCAACTAGTACATTTGTTTTTTTCTCTCTCCTCCAGGTAGGAGGATAAAATATTCAGCAATTTCAGGCATACCTGAAAGCAAATGTTTTGCTGACTGACATGGAGAAACTTTCTCAGAGAATTCCAGGGTTTTGATTATTTCTGTATGCTAACCTTAGCTACTTTAAGATTAGAGGTGGAATCAAGATCTCCTTACCCTCAAGGAGGATATAAGGGCCTACAAATCATTTCAATATGCTAGTGGAACTTCAAGGAGGGGAGAATCTCATACTTTCATAGCTCTGTCAGATGCTATAAAAGGTCCTGTTGGGGGAAGGGATCCTGGGCCCAGAACTGACTGAATATACCAAGGAATACACACTTAAGCCTCACTCTGCTTATTTAACTTATATGCAGAGTACATCATGCAAAATGCTGGGCTGTATGAAGAACAAACAAAAGTGCTGGGAGAAATATCAATAATCTCAGATATGCAGATGACATTACACTTTGGCAGAAATGGAGAAGAATTAAAGAGCCTTTTGATGAAAGTGAAAGAGGAGAGTGAAAAAGTTGGCTTAAAAATTAACATTCAGAAAACTAAGATCACGGCATCTGGTCCCATCACTTCATGGCAAACAGATGGGGAAACAAAGCAAACAGTGACAGACTTTATTTTCTTGGGCTTCAAAATAACTGGAGATGGTCATTGCAGCCATGAAATTAAAAGACACTTGCTCCTTGGAATAAAGAGGAGAGTGAAAATGTTGGCTTAAAAATCAACATTCAGAAAACTAAGATCATGGCATCTGGTCCCATCACTTCATGGCAAACAGATGGGGAAACAATGCAAACAGTGACAGACTTTATTTTCTTGGGCTCCAAAATCACGGGAGATGGTCATTGCAGCCATGAGATTAAAAGACACTTACTCCTTGGAAGAAAAGCTATGACAAACCTGGATAGCATATTAAAGAGCAGAGACATTACTTTGCCAACAAAGGTCCATCTAGTCAAAACTATGGTTTTTCCAGTAGTCATGCATGGATGTGAGAGTTGGACTATAAAGAAAGCTGAGAGCAGAAGAATTGATGCTTTTGAACTATGGTGTTGGAGAAGACTCTTGAGAGTCCCTTGGACTTCATGGCAGTCCAACCAGTCCATCCTAAAGAAAATCAGTGCTGAATATTAATTGGAAGGACTGATGCTGAAGCTAAACTCCAATACTTTGGCCACTTGATGCTAAGAACTAACTCACTGGAAAAGACGCAGATGCTAGAAAAGATTGAAGGTGGGAGGAGAAGGGGAAGACCTAGGATGAGATTGTTGGATGACATCACCAACTCGATGGACATGAGTTTGAGCAAGCTCTGGGAGTTGCTGATGGACAAGGAAGTTTGGCATGTTGCAGTCCATGAGGTCACAAATAGTTGGACACAACTGAATGACTGAGCTGAAATGAAATGAACATGTAAAAGGATATAATGAAAGATGAAAGAGTTCAGCCCAGATACTTCTTAGATTCTGGGGAGAGTACAATTGAGAAAGTAGACTCTAGAAATGTACAGTCAATGTATAGCAAAACCAACACAATAAAGTAAAGAAAATTTAAAAAAAAATAGAAATGTACAGTGGAAAAAAGAAAAAGGTTGCGATGACTATTGGATGACTATAGGTGGAGTCCTTTGTTCTATTTCATGTTTTTACTGTGTCTACATCTGGATGTATTTAAGAATTTGTAGTGTATGTTAATGCCACACTTCCTACCTCCTAACTGCCAGAGGAAATCATCATCCTGACCGAGGGAGAGCAGCAAACAGAGAAGTTTGTTTGTTCTGACTGATACAAAATGGCACGTGACTGACACACATCACCTTGCCATTTTTTCCAATGAGTCAGGATTTAGTGTGAATGCTTCTCACTACATTGAACTCTTTTTTAATTGGAGATAGTTTAAGACTCTGAAAATTATGATTATTTCCTCTTAAAGCCTTTGGAAGGGAGGCAGAAACCAACTGGTGGCAGTCTGTACCTGGAAGCCTGTCTTGGCGATTTTGGACTTTGAGTTTTGGCATGGCTACTAGATATATCACTTTTGAAAAGGAACTGTTGATTTTCCTACTGAGTTCTTACTGAAACTTAATGCCTGATTCACAGTTTGGGGATTTTTCAGCTTGATAGGCCTATTTTGGAGGTTGGCCAACTTACATTGTATGGATGGCACAGTGGGATGAGTTTTAAGAGTCTCCCTTGTCAAATGTATTATATTGACGAATGCAGCCAGACTGGCCCCAGCAGTCCACTGGCTTTCAATGAACAAGTGACAGCTATCCCTATGCAGGAAAACATGATTTCCCACTGTGCTGCCTAAGTCAAATCAGAGTCACTGACTTTTATTTTTTGGTGCCCCAGATTCACAGTCTCTCTTTAATGCCTAGGCCTGGTTTATAGATGGTTCAGCTCAGCAGAAAACTGATGAGGTCTGCTGTGGCTGTTCAGTCAACACCAGCAGCTGTGCAAAAATGAAATTGGACATGATTGCTGCACTCAGTGGGGAGAACTCAACATTTTAGAATATTGCAGATCAAAGATGAGAGATTCTAGGCATCTTATTTAAGACTGAGAATGGTGTTAACAGATATAGTTGCTGGCCAAATTATCTAGGCTGTTAATCTAGATGCTCATGGTAAGGTCCCATTCTCTGATGAGATTAAATTCTATCAAACCTGCAATATCCAAATTGCTACAATCACTGTATGAATTCATCACTATGGCAATAGTTGGACATGGCAATATACTCCACCTATAATAGACTGAGCACAAGGAAATGACTATATTTTTGAGGCATATAATAAACCGCATGCCAATCTTGTGACTCCTGCCAAAGGGCCATGTTTAGCCACTAAACCATTGGTGGGGGAATTCACATCATATAGAGGGTGGTCCCTGTTAACTCTGACAGACTGACCAAGTCAATAGCTTACCCTCATGGCAAGGCTATTGTGGTACTTTACCAGTATTGACTTTTGACTCTTTCAAAATACTAATTAGTTAATCATGGCCATACCACTGTTACCCCTCAGAAAAACCTTTGCTATATGCTCAGCTTTGAAAACCATTTGTATTTTATGGAAAAGTTTATAAACAATGGGCTCAAATCTGACTCTACCCCCTTTACTTTTTCAGGGACATGCAGCTAAGTAGGCAGATATGTTATTTAAAGCAGGTGTTCCTCAAAAAGGATTATCTCATGTAAGCTTCTTTAAGAACAGTGATTAAAACAAAAATCTGAAGAATTAAGGGAGTTATGAGGACCAGCACTATAATTTGAAGATTCCCCCTGCCATTCCTGAGTATAATTCTTTATTTTTTAACTTCAACCATCCTCAATGGGTGGCACACCCTCTGGATGCTGTTCTGGAAAAGAAGGGTACTCATGGATGTTACCTTCATTCTGGTTAGGTTTTATATAGATGTTCTTTTTGCTTCCCTCTTGCACCTTACTTTTCCATATGCATGGTCTTGATGAGAGTAGAGATGATTGATAAAAGATGAAGTTTTATCTTCTGGAAAAGAGTATTCAGATTTTATACAGATGGAGAAAGAACACAAACCAAGAGAGAACACAAACATGAGTGGGAGTGTCTTAGGTCCTGGGAGGGAGGTGTGTGTAAGTGTGTGTGTTGTCAAGAGGTAGCATTAATGTGCATTATGTTTCAAACCTGGGCTTGGAGGCTTCATCCAAATAAAAGGCCTTAGTGCAACTTTCTCCAACTATCATGAATGTCTTCAAGTTTAAGCGAATGCTGAGTCAGCTACCTCCCTCAAGTTGTCTCTAACCATGAGACCACACAGTAATGACTCCAGTTTCTCCAAGTCTTAAGTATAACACCTTGAGATGCTTCCTCATATTGATTTCACAAATAATGAAGAGTGCCATACCACATCATTGATAGTGTAAACAAAAAGTACCAGTTGCACTGAACTCCCCCTGGCAGTTCCTCCCCAAAACAAGAAATTGGACTCAATACTCAGACTTAATTGGGAACCCTAGGTTTACCAACTAGCTAGGGAGTCCCAGAGGAAGACCCCATAAGATGCTAGGTTGGAGGTACTGTCAACCTATATTCCTTATTGATATATGTCTCATAAAGGGGTCCAAATGATATAAACAGTAATTGTTGCTAAATATTAATACAACATGTGCCCCCTTTGAATCAAAGGGCATATATTTATTGTTTAGAGGCCAGATATTATCTTCTTTCCTCTCAAAAACATAATGAGATGCTTCTTAAAGATGGTTATAAGAGTGATTTTGCCTTTTCATACTGCAAGAAAAAACACTCTTATAACCATCTCTAAGAAGTAAGTAATTTTTTTTTTCTGAACTGTGGTGTTGGAGAAGACTCTTGAGAGCCCCTTGGACTGCAAGAAGATCAAACCAGTCAATCCTAAAGGAAATAAGTCCTGAATATTCATTGGAAGGACTGATGCTGAAGCTAACTCCAATTCTTTGGACACCTGATGAGAAGAACTGACTCATAGGATAAGACCCTGATGCTGGGAAAGATTGAAGGCGGGAGGGGAAGGGGACGACAGAGGATGAGACGGTTGGATGGTATCACCAACTAGATGGACATGAGTTTGAACAAGCTCCAGGAGTTGGTAATGGACAGGGAAGCTTGGCATGATTCTTTTGGCTAGATCCATGACTCTAGGGGTCATGGCTGAGGTCATCATCGGAGGTTGCCCTCATTCTGATGCCCAAATTTCTGCTGACAGTAGCTTTAAGCGCTATAGAAACAAGCAATGGATTTTATACTAGTGTTAGAGCCGTCAGAGAGGCTGATGGAGTGGTATTTGTATGAAAAAATTCACAAAGGTCTGGAGTGGATCTGCTAGGAGACAATTCACCTTAAATGTTTTCAGTTTTCTTCATGGTCCTTATCTTTGACATGAAAGGACACTCGTGAACAGAAAACATGCTTTAGAAGGTTGAAGTAGCTTTTCTGTAAGGTTAAACACTTCTGAGAAGACTTGGAATCATGCAAATCTCTCCTTCCTCCTTCGGGATACTTTTGCTTAGATTTCAAATTAGTAAATCAAGAGATAACACTTCTCCTCTAAACCAGAGCAAATGTGTTTAGTGAGTAATCTCTTTTATTCTCTAGTAGGGAGAATTAGGGTATGTGTTAGCATCTTATAAAAACCCTGACACTCCTAAAATGTAGAATCACATGGGTAGGTAGAAGGGGGATATAGGGAAGCAGTGCTAAGCTATTATCCCGGCTGTTATTTGTACTGTGAGTGAAAAAATGGCCTATGTCTCTGACAGAGGGATATTGTGTCTTCTGTCAGTATGAGTACATAAAACAGTGTCAGGCTAACTCATTAGTTTGCAAGTAAGGTAAATTCAGTCAGCTCAGTTTCTGAGCCAACTCCTGGAAATTTAGATTCAATGTCATTTTTAGACTTTATCTAGATCTAATAATTTTATAAATGACTATTGGAAGGGATACTGAACAGCAGGCTCCACAGTGCTGTCATCTAAGGATATAAACAAATTGTACAGAAATATTTACATGTATTCTCCTAAATCATTAGTGAATGCTGACATGGATAAATAATTCATATAGGTAAAGTAATTTCACATAAAATAAGTTCTATAAAGAAACAAAATACAATATTAGTTTAAGGGAGACCTCAGTAGAGGATACTTAAATCAACTGGCCTTGGAAGTGGGACAAAAATGGGAGAGTATATTATCACAGAAACATAAAAAAGATAACTTCTAATGTAAGAGAGTGACCATCCCTGCCTCAGTTTCATATAATATGAAGTCAGGTAACTACTATATGATTCTAAAAGGGAGAGTTTGTTAATTACTTTGGGGAATATCTTTTGAATGATGGGAATAAAAGTCTTAATAGAGTGGGTAAAGGGAAGAAATAGGGCTAGAATGGAGAGATAATACATTAACTCTTCACAGATATTTTTCTGTGATGAGGAACAGAGGGGAAAAGAAAGAAACAGTGCTAGGAAAGAACAGAGCCATAAGGAAACAATATGGAATTGTGGGCAATATTTGTGCTTTTGAATATTGATCAAAGTACATGAAAACTTAGCATCAAAATAAAAGGCTCTATCTTAAAGAAGACTGTTAACAAAACATATTATTTTAAAAGAATTTTGTTTGCTATCCTGTTCTTAGGAGCAAGACTTGTCCTTATGACTCAGAAGGTTGATTAAAATCAAGACTTATGGATTTTCTAGGATATTTTCTCATGTAAGTTTCTATGATGGATGCTAGAACATGAGTAAGAACATAAAGAATACCTACTGTGAGGCCTAGTCTTATAATTGTTCATCCTGATATATTTACTTTTTAATTAGTATCAATGTTTATCAAAATATTTATAATGAATATTAAAATTTAACTCAGCAATAAAAAGATAAGGAACTTAGTTTAAACATGAGCAAAGGATTTGAACAGATATTTCTCTAAAGAAAATTTGAAAATTGGCCAATATGGTACACGTGGAAAGATGCTCAATGTTAGTCATAGGGAAAAGCAAATTAAAACACAATGAGGTACCACTTTAAACCCACTAGAATAGTTTTAAATCCACTAGAATAGTTTTAATGAAAAACCAAATGGAAAGAGTTGGCATTGTTGGCAAATAGTTATAGACTGGAATCCCCTCCTACATTGCTGGTGGAAATGTAAATTGTTAAGGAGGTAAATAAGGAGTTACCCTGTGACATGGCTATTCTACTTCTAGTTATATACACAAAATAATTGAAGCCATAATTCACATAAAAACTTGTGCATAAATATTCAAAGCAGCATCATTCATAATAGCCAGAAGGTGGAAATGACCTGTGTCTATTATTTGATAAATGGATAAACAAAATATGGCAAATTAATACAACAGTTTATTATTCAGCCACAAAAAATGAAGTGCAGATACATGTGACAACATGTATAAATTACATAAATAACAAAATGAAGACATTATGTTAAATGAAAAAGGCCAGATGTAAAAGGCATATTTTATGATCACATTTATATTAAATGCCAAGAATAAGCAAATCCATAGGGACGGTCGGGGAAGGAGAAACAAAGCCTATAGGTTTTTTTCTTGAGGTAACAGAAATGTTTTGGATATAGTGGTGATAATTGTAAAACACTGTGAGTATATACGGTCACATGGTTAAAACGTTAAATTTTATTTTATGTAAATTTAATATTAATAAAATCATAACAGTACTAACATGTACCATTTTATTTAACCCTTCATCAAAAAAAAGGCTTAGGAAAGTTTCATTCTTTTATGGATTAGAGTTAATTTAAAAATGAGTAAGTTTAGGAAGTTAATGAGATGAAAATCTTGGCATGGACAGTTTTCTGTTCATTATTCTTTGCCATTATTACATCTAACTGCTGTTGTTGTAGAGTGACTAAGTTGTGTCCAATTCTTTGTGACCCCCAAGGACTGCAATATTCCAGGCTTCCATGTCCTTCATCGTCTCCCAGAGTTTGTTCAAATTCGTGTCCATTGAGTCAGTGATGATGTCCAGCAATCTCATCTTCTGTTGCCCACTTTTCTTTCTGTTCTCAATCTTTCCCAGCATCAGGGTCTTTTCTAATGAGTTGGCTCTTTGAATCAGGTGACCAAAGTATTGGTGTTTCAGTCCTTCCAATGAATATTCAAAGTTAATTACATTTAGGATGTCTGGTTTGATCCCCTTACTGTCCAAGGGACTCTAAAAAGTCTTCTCCAGCACCACAGTTCAAATGCATCAATTTTAAGTGCTCAGCCTTCTTTATGGTCCAACTCTCAAATCCATATATGACTACTGGAAAAACCATAGCTTTGACAACACAGAACTATGTCAGCAAAGTGATGTCTCTGATTTTAAAAATGCTGTCTTGGTTGGTCATAGCTTTTCTTCCAAGAAGCAAGCATCTTTTAATTTCATGGCTGCAGTCACCATCTGCAGTGCTTTCTGGAGCCCAAGAAAATAAAACCTGTCACTGTTTCTACTTTTCCCCCATCTACGTGGCATGAAGTAATGGGACCATATGTCATGATCTTCATGTTTTGAATAGTGAGTTTTAATCCAGCCTTTTCACTCTCCTCTTTCATCCTTATCAACAGGCTCTTGAGTTTCCCTTCACTTTGCGACTTTTTGAGTGGTATCATCTGCATATATGAGGTTGTTGATATTTCTCCTGCCACTCTTGATTCCAGTTTGTGATTCATCCAGCCTGGCATTTCCCATGACGTACTCTGCATATAAGTTAAATAAACAGTGTGACAAATAAAGCCTTTTCCTATTCCATCCCCAGTTTTGAACCAGTCCATTCCATGTTCGGTTCTAACTTTCTTCCTGACTTGCATATAGGTTGCTCAGGAAACAGGTAAGGTGGTCTGGTATTCACATCTCTTTATGACTTTTCCACAGTTTGCTGTGATCCACACAGTCAAAGGCTTTAGCATAGCCAATGAAGCAGAAGTAGACATTTTTTCAGGAATTCCCTTGTTTTTGCTATGATCCAATGAATGTTGGCAAATTGCTCTCTGGTTCCCCTGCCTTTTCTAAACCCAACTTGTATATCTGGAAGTTCTCAGTTCACATAGTATTGAAAACTAGGTTGAAGGATTTTGAGCATAACCTTACTAGAATGTGAAATGAGCACAATTGTGCAGTAGTATGAACATTCTTTGGCACTGCTCCTCCTTGGGATTGAAATGAAAACTGACCTTTTCCAGTTCTGTGGCCCTGATGTTACATCTAACTGTAACTTAAAATTTTGCTTAGTTGAGAAACAAATTTCAATGTATCTACCTGTGTCAATCACTGTACTTGACTTTGGAAAGCAAAGATCAACTGCTAATAATGAAAGGATGCTCAATATCATTAATTATTAGAGAAATGCAAATCAAAACTATAATGAGGTATTACCTAACATTCTTATCTGACAGGGTCAGAATGGCCAGTATTAAAAAGTCTACAAATAATAATAATGCTAGAGAGGGTGTGGATAAAATGAACTCTCCAAGAGTCTTCTCCAACACCATAGTTCAAAAGCATCAATTCTTCAGTGCTCAGCTTTCTTTATAGTTCAACTCTCATATCCATGCATGACTACTGGAAAAACCATAGCTTTGCCTAGATGGACCTTTGTGGCAAAGTAATGCCTTTGTTTTTTAATATGCTATCTAGATTGGTAATAATTCCTTTCAAGGAGTATGTGTCTTTTAATTTCATGACTGAAATCACCATCTGCAGTGATTTTGGAGCCTCCCCCCAAAAAAGTCAGCCCCTCTTTCCAATGTTTCCCCATCTATCTGCCATGAAGTGATGTGACCAGATGCCATGATATTAGATTTCTGAATGATGAGTTTTGAGCCAACTTTTTCACTCTTCTCTTTCATTTTCATCAAGAGGCTCTTTAGTTCTTCTTCACTTTCTTCCATAAGGGTGGTATCATTTGCGTATCTGAGGTTATTGATATTTCTTCTTGCAATCTTAATTCCAGCTTTTGCTTCCTCCAGCCCAGCGTTTTTCATGATGTACTCTGCATATAAGTTAAATAAGCAGGGTGACAATATACAGCCTTGACGTACTCCTTATCCTATTTGGAACCAGTCTGTTTTCCATGTCCAGTTCTAACTGTTGCTTCCTGACCTGCATACAGGTTTCTCAAGAGGCAGGTCAGGTGGTCTGGTATTCCCATCACTTTCAGAATTCTCTCCTGTTTATTGTGATCTACACAGTCAAAGGCTTTGGCATATACAATAAAGCAGAAACAGATGTTTTTCTGGAACTCTCTTGCTTTTTCAATGATCCAGCGGATGTTGGCAATTTGATCTCTTGTTCCTCTGCCTTTTCTAAAACCAGCTTGAACATCTGGAAGTTTATGGTTCACAAACTGCTGAAGCCTGGCTTGGAGAATTTTGAGCATTACTTGACTAGAGCGTGAGATGAGTGCAATCGTGCAGTAGTTTGAGCATTATTTGGCATTGTTTTTCTTAGGGATTGGAATGAAAACTGACCTTTTCCAGTTCTGTGGCCATTGCTGAGTTTTCCAAATTTCCTGACATATTGAGTGCAGCACTTTCACAGCATCATCTTTTAGGATTCGAAGTAGCTCAACCAGAATTCCATCACTTCCAGTAGTTTTGTTCGTAGTGTTGCTTCCTAAGGCTCACTTGACTTCACATTCCAGAATATCTGGCTCTAGGTGAGTGTGAGTGATCATCATGATTATCTTGGTCTGAAGATCCTTTCTGTACAGTTCTTCTGTGTCTTTTTGACACCTCTTCTTAATAACAAACGAAAAATAGATTTGCCATATGATCCAGCACTCCCACTCCTAGGCATATATCCCTCAAAGACAAAAACTCTAATTAGAAAAGATACACACATCCTAATGTTAGTAGCAGCATTATTTACAATAGTCATGACATGAAAGTAACCTAAATATTCACTGACAGATGAATGGAAGATGTGGTACACACACAATGCAATATTAGTTAGCCACAAATATAAATGAAATAATGCCATTTGAAGCAGCATGGATGGACCTAGAGATTATCATTATAAATGAACTAAGTCAGAAAAAGACAAATACCATGTAATATCACTTACATGTGGGATCTAAAATATGATACGTATGAACTGAGTTATAGGAACAGAAATAGATTCACAGACAAAGAAAACAAATTTACAGTTACTAAAGGGAAAAGGTGAGGGAGGAATAAATTATGAGTTTGGGATTAGCAGACACAAACTCTTACATAAAATAAGCAAAGAGCAAGATCCTACCTACTGAATAGCACAGAGAATTACTTTGCTGTGCTCTTAAAACTGCAAAACCTTGCAAATCAACTGCACTTCAATTACAAAACAACAACAAATGATAAATAGCTGGTGCATGTCCTTCTGAGAAATTCACAGCCTAGTGACAGTAGCAAAACACATACATGGGTGTTGAGAGTGCTATACAGTTATTTTGACAGATATTCATGTGAATATTTTCATTCAGATGTGGAAATTGCCTAAAGATGTAATTCTGATTTAAACT
This sequence comes from Antilocapra americana, assembly GCA_007570785.1. Lineage (NCBI taxonomy): Eukaryota > Metazoa > Chordata > Mammalia > Artiodactyla > Antilocapridae > Antilocapra > Antilocapra americana. Next base: position 4,893,087 of record ML660772.1, read on the forward strand.
ATAATCATGCACTAGTGTTTGTTTAGCTAATTCCAGGACAAATAATCTAAGAATTATAGGTATATAGATTAGATAGACAGAGATAAGGATAGATATGGAGACATATACATACATACTCAATAATTCTGGTTGGGTTTCTATGAAGTGGCCTTCTCATCCTATTTATACATTTCCAATAATGTGTTCATAGGTGTGCTACTGTTCTTTTTAATCAGGTGCATCAGAGAATAAAGAGTATACTTTGTTTTCTCTAGAAGGAGAAAGGTGGGGATCTGATTGAGGCTGCTCAGAATGACTTCCCTCTCTGTAGTCTATTTTACTTCAGATGCAATAATGAATTAGAAAACAAAAATTAATAATTAGTTGAAAGATGTTATTTAAAAAATAAATCTCTTATTATAACTATTGAAACATATTCATCTGATGGTTTGATATAAAAGAACCCATTTGTATTCAAAGAAACTGTGAATTTCATAAAGTCCAATATTCCATTATGAAATCTCTGATTATATACCATTGTGAGTGAGTGAGTGAAAGCCGCTCAGTTTGTCTGACTCTTTGCTACCTCATGGACTGAAGAGTTCATGGAATTCTCCAGGCCAGAATACTGGAGAGGATAGCTCCAGGGGATCTTCCCAACCAGGGATTGAACCCAGGTCTCCCACATTGCAGGCAGATTCTTTACCAGCTGAACCACAAAGGAAGCCCTAATATACCATTATTGTCTCCCAAATACGTATTTGTGTGTGTGTATAAAACCTAGGCTTTGTTCTTTTTATCCATTTTCATATCTTTTTCCACTACTTTCACAAAGTCATGAATTACTTGTATCTCTATTTAGAAATTCTCTATTAAACCTCCTTCTTTGTCTTTAATCCCTAATTTGTGCAAAATATTGCAATAAAAATGATTTAACATTGGTATTCATTATAATAGTATACTTTTTTCATGGTTGAGTTTTAGAGATCTACACAGTAGGCATTGGTCACTAACATTTTGTCTCAGGTGACTAGACATGTTGGACTCCAATTTAAATGACAATTCAGAATGTTTTCACTTGACTAACACTAGAAATACAATTGGTGTGATCTGACTTTTATATATAGAAATAAGATATAAGCATTTATAATATGTCATATAGTAAGAATCAAATTTAGGTCATCACCAATGATAAAATATTGTTAAAATATATATTATTAATTGTAGATATAAGAATATGTTTATATCAATAAAACACAGTAGACATAAATCTTCCAGAGTAGGGAAATACTGTATCTGGGTAGGGAGGTCTAGACATGATGCTCGCCGAAAGTCAATTTCAATCTATCATGAAAAAAGTGTCAAAGAGCTCTAGATGATATGTAATATAGGCTAGATGCTAAAATGATGATTCACATCAGGAAAAAGCCAAGATATAGGAAAATATATAGACATAAAATGTATTTACATGATTGTGCTAGCACACTGAGGAATTGGCTGAAAATGTGTTGGGCAACATATGGAAGAGACAGACGTTACAATCCCAGAAACTAAGTAGATAAGGCAAAATAGGATGTCTGTATTTTTATTCTATTTTACAGTTTAATTTTCCTCTGCATTTATTCAATTCAGTCGCTCAGTCATGTTCGATTCTTTGTGACCCAATGAACTGCAGCACGTCAGGCCTCCTTGTGCATTACCAACTCCCGGAGTTAATCCAAACTCATGTCAATTGAGTTGGTGATGCCATCCAACCATCTCATCCTCTGTCGTCCCTTTCTCCTCCTGCCCTCAGTCTTTCCCAGAATCAGGGTCTTTTCCAATGAGTCAGCTCTTCTCATCAGGTGGCCAAAGTATTGGAGTTTCAGCTTCAACATCATTCCTTCCAACGAACACTCAGGACTGATCTCCTTTAGGATGGACTGGTTGGATCTCCTTGCAGTCCAAGGGACTATCAAGAGTCTTCTCTAACACCACAGTTCAAAAGCATCATTTCTTCAGGGCTCAGCTTTCTTTACAGTCCAACTCTCACATCCACACATGACTACTGGAAAAACCATAGCCTTGACTAGATGGACTTTTGCTGACAAAGTAATGTCTCTGCTTTTTAATATGCTATCTAGGTTGGTCATAAATTTCCTTCCAAGGAGTAAGCATCTTTTAATTTCATGACTGCAATCACCATCTGCAGTGATTTTGGAGCCTCCCCCCCAAAAAGTCAGCCCCTCTTTCCAGTGTTTCCCCATCTATCTGCCATGAAGTGATGTGACTGGATGTCATGATCTTAGTTTTTTGAATGTTGAGTTTTAAGCCAGCTTTTTCACTCTCCTCTTTCACTTTTATCAAGAGTCTCTTTAGTTACTCTTTGCTTTATGCAATAAGGATGGTATCATCAGCATATCTGAGGTTATTGATATTTCTCCTGGCAGTCTTGATTCCAGCTTGTGCTTCAACCAGCCCAGCATTTCGCATGATGTACCCTGCATATAACTTAAATAAGCAGGGTGACAATATACAGCCTTGACTTACTCCTTTTCCTATTTGGAACCAGTCTGTTTTTCCATATCCAGTTCTAACTGATGCTCTTGACCTTCATGATTTATCAGGAGGCAGGTCAGGTGATCTGGTATTCCCATCTCTTGAAGAATTTTCCATAGTTTATTGTGATCCTCACAGTCAAAGACTTCAGAACAGTCAATAAAGCAGAAGTAGATGTTTTTCTTTAAACTGTCTTGCTTTTTCTATGATCCAACAGATGTTGGCAATTTGATCTCTGGTTCCTATTCCTTTTCTAAATCTAGCTTGAACATTTGGTAATTCATGGTTTATGTATTGTTAAAGCCTGGCTTGGAGCATTTTGGGTATTACTTTGCTTAAGTGTGAGATGAGTGCAATTGTGCAGTAGTTTGAGCATTGTTCAACATTGCTCTTCTTAGGGATTGCAATGAAACCTGGCCTTTTCCCATCCTATGGCCACTGCTGAGTTTTCCAAATTTGCTGGCATATTGAGTGCAGCACTTTCACAGCATCATCTTTTAGGATTTGAAATAGCTCAACTGGAATTCCATCACCTTCACTAGCTTTGTTCATAGTGATGCTTCCTCAGGCCCACTTGACTTCACATTCCAGGATGTCTGGCTCTAGGTGAATGATCACACCATTGTGATTATCTGGGTTGTGAAGATCTTTTTTGTGTAGTTCTTCTATGTATTCTTGCCACCTCTTCTTAATATCTCCTACTTCTATTAGGTCTATACCATTTCTGTTCTTTATTGTGCCCATCCTTGCATGAAATACTCCCTTGATATCTGTAATTTTCTTGGTGCTCTCTAGTCTTTTCTGTTCTATTGTTTTCCTTTTCTTTGCATTGATCACTGAGGAAGGATTTTTTTTTTTAATCTCTCCTTGCTATTCTTTGGAACTCTGCATTCAGATGGGTATATCCTTCCCTTTCTACTTTGCTTCTCACTTCTCTTCTTTTCTCAGCTATTTGTAAGGCCTCCTCAGACAGGCAGTTTGCCTTTTTGCATTTCTTTTCCTTGGGGATGGTCTTGATCACTGCCTTCTGTACAAAGTCATGAACCTCTGTCTATAGTTCTTCAGGTACTCTGTCTATCTGATCTAATCCCTTGAATATATTTGTTTCTTCTTCTTAAAGAACATCCACATATTAGCTCACAGCTGTCAGTGGAAAGAAGCCCAGGCTCAGCCTCACATAATTATGTCTTTATAAGGTCTCACAGGATAAATTCCAGACATTAGTCAGGTTACAAACTCATTTAGAACTCAGTATCTTCTAGGCCTTTTGATTTTTTGCTAATTTAACCTTTTGGTTATTGAACTAAAGTCCTAATTTTCTTTCTGGCTGTAAGCCAGGGGACTCTCTGAACTCTAAAACCCCTCCCACATTTCTAGTTACCTGGATGTTTCATCCTTAAAGACAGCAGTGGAGAACCTTCTTGCCAAATTTCTCTGATAACTTATAATGTCTTTCACCAGGAATATCTCCATCACTTTTAAAGGTTTACTTAATCAGCTCAGGCCCAACTAGAGTAGTCTACCTTTTTAAAATATTAACTATGTTGAATAATGTAATCTAGTTATGGGGTGGCTATTTATCCTACCCACAATTATCAGAGATGTATGCATGGTATGTATATCAGAAGGCAGGGATCTTGGTGCCATCTTAGAATTCTACTCACTCTCCACATTTCTAATACTTATTAAGTGAAACTCATTTGTGAGCAGTTATGGATCAAGATATTTAATATTTTTTGTGTGTTTTATGCATAACTTTTTATGAAGTGAAGTAAAAGTCGCTCAGTCATGTGCAACTCTTTGCGATCCCATGAACTGTCATCCACAAGACTCCTCTGTCCATGGAATTCTCCAGGCAGGAGTACTGCAGCAGTTAGCCATTTCCTTCTCCAGGGGATACTCCAGACTCAGGTATCAAACCTGGGTTTCCTGCATTGCAGGCAGATTCTTTACCATCTGAGCCACATGGAAAGACAATCGTTTTATGAGTAAATACATATACAGGAAGAGATTCATTCTTGCTTTGGAGAAGTTGTCATTTTAATGTATCTTTATTTCATTGTGTGGGATTTGGAATTCAAAGTACCAGGCATAATTAGATGTCATTGTGCACATCTTTTGGGCTTCCCTGGTAGCTCAGCCAGTAAAGAATTTACCTGCAATGCAGGAGATATTGGCTCAATTCCTGGGTTGGGAAGATCTGCTGGAGAAGGGATAGGCTACCCACTCCAATATTCTTGGGCTTCACTGGTGGCTCAGACAGTAAAGAATACACCGGCAATGAAGGAGACCTGGCTTCGACCCCTGGATTGGGAAGATCTTCTGAAGGAGGGTATGCAACCCACTCCCATATTCTTGCCTGGCAAGAGGAGCCTGGCGGGCTACAGTCCATGGGTTGCAAAGAGTCATACATGACTGAGCGACTAAGCACAGCATAGCACATGTACATCTTTTATTGAAAATTCCAAGGAAATACCGAATTACCTAACATAACAAAGTTGTTAGAAAAGAAACACTATCTCAATTTCATCCACTTGATAAATGAACAAAAAAGGGCTTAGAATCACACAGACTAAGAGTCTGAATTAGTGTGTCATGCTTTCTTCAACACTAGGTACTAAGTTAAATGTCTAAATTAATATGTTTAATTGACAACATTATTTCTAAAATATCAGTAATTATAAATGCTTGACACTGTTTTTAAAATTATGAAAATCAATACAATAATGTTCAAATTTAATTTGGAGATGAAAATACAAATGATTCCATACATCCAAAATACAATTTAGGACTGCATGCTTGCTAAGATTTGGATATCATCTTGGAAATTATTTATGAATATGCACTTGGATATTCTGATCAATAATCTACTAAAAGGTGCTGTATATAAAGGAAATCCTAAGTCTAATATGTAGATCTAAATCAAATCTGTGCCATTAAGGTTTATATTTAATTTGGGGGTTTAGGTTTAACTTATAGTCCTAAACAGACTCATTCATTTTTCAGTAAATGTATCTTTAGTTCTTGGTATCTGCCAAATATATACTAGGCAAATTGGAGGGGAATGGGAGGGGGAGGAGACAAACTGAAGAAAGTAGAGAATAGAGGTTTGGTAAATGTAGATGGGATCACAGGAGAGAAAGAAGGAAAATAACATAAAGGAAATAATTAACAGAGGTATTAAGATGGCCAAGTAAAACAGTAGCATCAAAGAAGTGAGAAGAAAAAAATAGAATGGACTGGCTCAAAAGTCTGTTAGGATTCTAATAAGGAAACTTTTATTTTTGGTATTTGTGATACTTTAGCAAATTTTCTTTCTTCTGGCATCATTAACTGTAGCTTTATTTACTGTTGTTGAATACATGCTCAATCATGTCTGACTCTTGGTGACCCTGTGGACTATAGCCTGCCAGGCTAACCTGTCCATGGGATTTCTCAGGCAAGAATACTGCAGAGGGTTGGCATTTTCTCCTCCAGAGAATTTTCTGACCCAGAGATCAAACCTGTGTCATGTCTTGTGTCTCCTGTATTGCAGGCAGATTGTTTAGTTGCTAAGCCATCTTGGAAGCTATTAAGGAGATAATGGTCTAAATAATGTACCACAGAAATGATAATATTAAGTGGAAGAAACACTCTGGAGTTGTGTTGAGGCTGTAGTGCCGGGGTCCAGCCTCGGCGGGGTCCGGGGGTCTTGAGGGATGGGTGGCATCGGCGGAAGAAGAACTGAGCTGAGTCGATGTGTGGTGATGGAGCAGTCTCTCTTTATTGCTGTTAGTTTTGTGAGGTGATGGAGAAGCCTCTCCAAAAGGCGGTGGAGAAGTGTCTTGTTTATTGTTGTTGGTTTACAGTTTTTATAGCCAAAAGACATCCCCATTACATCATTACATCACCTATCATTCTATACAATTTTTTGTTTTCTACCTCCCATAGCAACCTTATCATTGAGTTTATTCCCCAAACTATCATGAAACATTGCCTTTGCAGAAGTCAGAATTCTATGTAATTAGATTTAACAATAGTATGATTACCATTTGAATGTCTTCAGTATACTTCATTCAATCAAGATAAGTACATCAACCTAAGTAGAAAGGTTACATTTCTCTTATCAGGTACAACTATGTAGAAGCTAGAGGGAAGGGCTTAAGCTTGAGACTGTTTATTCTAGTAACCTACTCCAGTTCTTACAAGAAAAGAGGAAAGAGGACAAAGAGACAGTTTAGAGAGAGGAAAGAGAACTAAGAGACAGTCAAGCAGCACTGCTTTAGCAAATAAAACCCTATTAACCTTATAACCACTAAAATGAATTCCTATGTCTACATTTTCCTAAAGCAATCAATATCTCCCACTATGCTGGCCACAATTATGAGCATTCCTAAGTCTCTGTCAAGCCTGATTTCTTCAAGGAAGAGAGCCTCCTCTGTGGAGTGGTCAGGGGAGTGGAAGGTGGAAAGGTGACCCAAGTACGAGCCTTTCTGGTGGTGGCCTTGCCATGACCTCCAGAGAACTCTTGGTAAACTCCCCAGTAATGAGTAGTAATCCATTTAAATGTCCCTTTCATTCCTCCATAGCCCCCGGGGAAGGTGATCCACCTTCCCGGATCCTCTGGTCCATAAGGTCTGGGGGGATTATCTCAGGACAAATTCTTTCCAACTGTGACTGACCTACTGAGATAAGCCAATGTTCCGAGCATGGACAGAACTTCCAAGAAAAATACCAGGGTGGGGCCTTGCCTAGGATGCCCCGATAAAGAAAGTCAGCTTTGCAAATACTTTCTTAGTCTCGTGACCTTGTCATCCGCGCAAGGGGGCATCCTGATGGCTCCCGGCACTGTAGTTTTCAAATAATGGATAAAAACAAAGAAAAAAAAAGTATTGTGAATAACTGAGTTGTAAGAACTGTAAGGATAAATAGGTAAGGTCAGAATTTTAAATATATAAATTTCTCATTTCAGTGGTGTATTAATTTCAGCATCAATAAAAAGTAATAATAAGTCAAAATCTGAGGTCTTGGGACTTAAGAGGGCAATAATTGACTTCAGAGCTTAGGTTATTGAAATGAATCACTTATAAGGATTCTGAATACATGCAAGTTAATTACACTAAAGTATTTAGAAGAGAATAGGAAGACTATAAGCCAATGGCAAAGACATCAGTAAATGAAAATGAATAGATAAGAGTGGCCTGAAAAATAAATCATTAGCATAACAGAATAAATAGGACTTACTTTTCAGACATTGATGTCAATTAAAAAATGCAAGAATTACAAGCTTCTGTCTCAGATAGAAAGCAAGATTCCATCCAAGACTAATTTGGTGAATGTACTAGAAGATACAAAAATGTCTGTTAACCTCAGAATAGTCCTCTAAAGAGGACATAATAAATGAATTAAAATGAAGAAATCATGATCTTAAAAATATGTAGATAGCAACAAAATGCTAATTCTAGTAAGAAAGAAGCAGAGCCACTGAGAATGTAAGATACTGACATTAGTGAAAGCTAGGAGGAAATTTCTGACTTCTCAGATTTTCTGCATTTTACAGAAGTTCTGATGTGCTAGAAATATGGGTGCCGGGACAAGTGCATATTTGTTGGTCAGAAAATGATAAAGTTTGTTACCTTTTTGAATCTGACTATAGATACAGGAAAGTTTATTATACTATACTAGAACTACTGCAGAAAGAGATAAAACAGAACAGATTCTTTCAATGCCTATATGAAATCTATATTGTACTAATACATACTAAAATTTTATTTACTTTTATTTCTAGTAATGATGTAGTCAATTATTTGCACTAATTTACTGACATAAAAACCATTGAACAATATGGACAAATATTAAACTGAAACTACTCAAAGTCACTATAGCATCACCCAAAGCAGAGAGAAAGGAAAGACATCTAGTCTTAAATAGAACTGAAACACTTTGTACTTGTTTGCCCCTCCCAATTTGCACAGGAGGACTCTCAGAACCAAAACCTTCATCCTCCAAAAAAATATTCAAAATAAATCAGAGTTGTAAAGTAAATTTTAAATTATAAATTTTGGAAAAATCTAAAGAATATCAACACAACCAAGGAGAAATTAAGTATTTCTTTGGTAGAGTACATTAAAAATCTTCACAAACAAAGGCAAATTAGATTTGATTATATTTTGAAAGATCTACCTATAAAAGACACCATGAAAAAGTTAGTAGGATAGTCACTTACTGGGAAAGAGTATACTCCAAAATACATATTTTAAGAGGAAATTGTATCTTCTAAAATTCAATATAGATAGATACAAAAACTAACTAAAATTGTGAAAACTACTTCATACTTGAAAATACACTTTAGAAGGGAAAAAATACCAATGATCAATAAGCACATGAAAATCATGGTATCAGGGAATAAGAAGTGTATTCACAATGTAATAGCATTACATAGACACTGGAATGGCTAAAATAAAAATGTGAAAGCACTAACAACGCTTGTTCCAAGTGAGGATCCCCCAAAAGGCAAAATATAACATGTCTATTATGAGAATCATGGATAAATAAGTAGCAATAAATTCACATAATAGAATAAATCACAATTTTATAGATAGATATCAATAAAAGAGAATGAGCTACTCACACATGACATGGATCTATCTCATAGACATTTTACTTAAAAAAAGGAAAACACAGTAGAATACATACTTTTCATTCAATTTATGTGATGCTCTATAACAGCAAATACAACTAAAATAGTGTATTTGCAGAGGATGTTGAGGGTTGAATAAAAAGTGACAGATGAGAAATTTTGGATTCAACTAAATATTCCATACCAAGATGGGGTATATGTTTCATAATTATATAAATTTGTCAAAATTTATAGATAAGAGTAATGTATTGCAGGGATGTATACTAATAAATTAATAGCGATAATATATGGTGTGGTGGTACAGAATGCAAAGAATGGAAGAATGGTGATAGTTGTTAAACCTGTAGTTATCCAAACAGAGAATATTATTATATTATCCTCTAAATGGTATAAGTTAATAAACTTTTCAAAAGCAAAAGTAAAAAATATATATTTATTGATACAGTGAGTAGATTTGTACTGCATTTCAAATTGTTAGAAAGAGAGTGAGTTAAGCAATATGTTACTACAGATTTTGTTTACCTTGGACAAAATAACTGAAAAATAAATAGTATTTTAAGTCTTGAATGACTTCAAAGACTCACCTTCATGAGTATAATATTGATTTATTATTATTATTTTTAGCCCCCCAAATTCTTCAGTTTAGTTCAGTCACTCAGTCACATGCAACTCTTTGTGACCCCATGGACTGCAGCATGCCAGGCTTCCCTGTCCATCAGCAACCTCTGAAGCTTACTCAAACTCACATCCATTGAGTCAGTGATGCCATCCAACCATCTCATCCTCTGTCGTCCCTTTCTCCTCCTGCCTTCAATCTTTCTGAGCATCAGGATCTTTTCCAATGAATCAGTTCTTCACATCAGGTGGCCAAAGTATCAGAGTTTCAGCTTCAGCATCAGTCCTTTCAATGAATATTCAGGACTGATTTCCTTTAGGATGGACTGGTTGGACCTCCTTTCAGTCCAAGAGACTTTCAAGAGTCTTCTTCAACATCACAGTTCAAAAGCGTCAGTGTTTGAGTGTCTTCTGTGAAGGTACGGGTCAGCAGTGGCCTGCTGCAGGGGCAGGGGCTCTGGATGCAGCAGACCTGGGTATGGCATAAGTCCTCTTGGAGGTCACCATTAACCCCACCAGAACTTACATAGGACTGGGGAAACAGACTCTTGGAGGGCACAAACAGGATCTTGTGTGCACCAGGAGCAGTGACCCTACAAGAGACTGATCCAGACTTGCCCGAGTGTCCAGGAGTCTCTGGCAGAGGACGGGTTGATGGTGGTCTGCTGCAGGGTTGGGGGCACTGAGTGAGGCAGTATGTGCATGGCATTTTTGAAGGAGGTCTTCATTATCTTCATTACCTCCACCATAGATTGGCCTCAGGTGAAACAACAGGGAGGGAACACAGCCCTGCCCATCAACAGAAAAGTGGATTGAAGATTTACTGAGCATGGCCCTGCCCATCAGAATAAGACCCATTTCCTCCCTCAGTTAGCCTTTCCTATCAGGAAGGTTCCATAAGCCTTTTATCCTTCTCCATCAGAGGGCAGACAGAATGAAAAACAAAATTACAGAAAACTAACAAAACTATCACATGGACCACAGCCTTGTCTAACTCAGTGAAACTATTAGCCATGCTAGGTAGGGCCACCCAAGATGGACGGGTCATAGTGGAGAGTTCTGACAAAACATGGCCCACTGGAGCAAGGAATGTAAACCACTTCAGTATTCTCGCCTTGAGAACACCATGAACAGTTTGAAAAATTCTTAGCAAACAAAGAAAAGAGAAAGATTGATATTTCCAGTGACTATGCTTTCCATGAATGAAACAAATACTTAGAAGATAATTAAATAAAGAACAAGAAGAAGATAGACAAAAATTTACCCTTTAAAAAACAATTCTAATTTTTCATACTGTATTATGAAAATAAAGTCTGACACTTTTTCTATTTTTTGGGCTCCAAAATCACTGCAGATGGTGATTGCAGCCATGAAATCAAAAGACACCTACTCCTTGGAAGGAAAGTTATAGCCAACCTGGAGAGCATATTGAAAAGCAGAGACATTACTTTGCCAACAAAGGTTCATCTAATCAAGGCTATGTTTTTTCCCGTAGTCATGTATGGATGTAAGAGTTGAACAGTAAAAAAGGCTGAGCATCGAAGAATTGATGCTTTTGAACTGTGGTGTTGGAGAAGACTCTTTAGAGTCCCTTGGACTGCAAGGAGATCCAACAAGTCCATTATAAAGGAGATCAGTCCTGGGTGTTCATTGGAAGGTCTGATGTTGAAGCTGAAACTCCAATACTTTGGCTACCTCATGCGAAGAGTTGACTCGTTGGAAAAGACCCTGATGCTGGGAAGGATTGGGGGCAGGAGGAGAAGGGGAAGACAGAGGATGAGATGGTTGGATGGCATCACAAACTTGATGGACATGGGTTTGGGTGGACCATGGGAGTTAGTGATGGACAGAGAGGCCTGGTGTGCTGCGGTTCATGGGGTGGCAAAGAGTTGGATACGGCTGAGAGACTGAATTGAACTGATTATGGAAATAGACCATTATTTAAAAGGTACATATAATCAGATAAGAAAAATTGACCATTATTTGAAAATTTGGGGATTGGATCACAGCAAAATGAACATCTATCACATACCCAATTGGTGATATGTATTCACCTGGATAATTTTTCTTTAATTATATAAACCATATTTATTCATTTTTAATTGAATAAGAAAATGATGGTAATTATTCCTATAAGGACTACATACTCGTATGATTGATTGATTTTTGACAGAGGCACTGACATATTTCAGTCAGGAAAAGATAATCTTTTTAATAAATTATGTGAAACCCACTGAGTACATTGAAAAATATGAAAAAATAATAAACCTCAGTGTTTACATCACTGTCACACTTTGCATCAAACTGACTTGAAGTGAATCACAGATATAAGTACAAAATTCTATAATTTCTAGAAGCAAGTATAGGGAAAAAAATGTAGCAATTGGGGGTTGAAAATTTTTTCTTAGGTTAAAAAACTATAACAAAAAAAACAAACAAAATGTTTAATAAAACTAACTATGTAAATTAGAAATTTTATTCAGGTATAGACACTGTTTATAATATGAACATGTAGGCCATGTGCTTGGAGAAATTATTCACAAGTGTATATAGCTTACTTACGTGAAAACACAATTGAAAATTAGAATCTTAAAAACCATTAAAATATGCAGAATAGTTGAAAAGACACTAAGAAATGGAAATACACAAATGGTCAATAAATCCATGAAAATATGTTCCAATGTAGTTCCAAATTCGGCTTTCAAATGTAAAGTGCTTGCAGGCTGTCACTCCCATCCTTACGATAAATCTGGAGAGACAGCTGAATTTAGAAAGTCATAGTTGAGATCTGCTTACCTGAAGCAAAGGCCAGGAAAGCAATAAAGTAAATGGTAAATCTGATGAATTACCAGAGGCAGAGCCTCGATTGTTTGAGGGTGAGAAAGTCATAGGGGGCTTATTTTTTAGGGAAGTACAATGTCAGGAACCACAGGAGGATCTCCCATTGAGAAACAAAACAAAACAAAACAAAAAACTTATTTCAGTCTGGGGAGAGGAAAATAAGCCCCGTTTAAATACGCTCAGAGTGTTCTCCATAATAGGGGTTCCTCAGCAGTGAAAAAGACTTTGCCAGAGCCTTAAGACATAATAAAACAGAATTTAAATGAATTTTTTTTAATGCTGAGTAATATTCCATTGTGTATATGTATCCAGAGTGAAGTAAGCCAGAAGCAAAAACAACAATACAGTATATTAACGCATATATATGGAATTTAGAAAGACGGTAACGAGAACCCAACATGCGAGACAGCAAAAGGAACGCAGATGTATAGAATAGACTCGTGGACTTTGTGGATGAGGGTAAGGGTGGGATGATATGGGAGAAGGGCATTGAAACATGTTAATTATCATATGTCTAATCAATTGCCAACCCAGGGTTGATGCTCGGGGCTGGTACAGCGAGATTTCCCGGGGGGGAGGGAGGAGGGAGGGGGGTTCTGGAGGGGAAGCATATGTAAACCCATGGTGATATCATGTCATTGTATGACAAAAACAATAAAAAAAAAAACAGAATTTATTCATACTGGAAAGGAAGACATAAAATTGTTTCATTCTATAGATTGTATGACCCTCTATGTAAAACATATGAAAGATTACATAAAACTCTCTTGTCACTAATAACTGGTTATAGCAAAATCTCAGAATACATGATTGATATATAAAAAAAATCAATTACTATCCTAAATATTAGCAGTAAAAAATTGGAATGAGAAATTAAAAACAAAATATTCCTTAGAATAACACCAAAAATTACTTAAGTATTACTCTAATAACATATATGCAGGATCTGTTTATAGAAAAGTAAAATTGCTGGTATAAGAAATTATTAAAGGACAGATTAATTGGAAATCTATTTCATATTCATTGAATAGAAGGCTTAATATTGATAAAGTAAAAGTCACTCAGTCATGTCAGGATCTTTGCGACCCCATGGACCATGGAATTTTCCAGGCCAGAAAACTGGAGTGAGTAGCCTATCCCTTCTTCAGGGAATCTTCCCAACCCAGGAAGTGAACTGGGATCTCCTGAAGGCAGATTCTTTGCCAACTGAGCTATCAGGGAAGCTTTCGTCCAAGTACTGACCAGCCCAGCCCCGTTTAGCTTCCAAGATCAGATGAAATTGGGCATCTTCAGGGTGGTATAGCCATAGAGAGGCCATATTATATATTGATAAGCTGGTCAATTATTCTTAATTTTACCTATAGATTCAACACAACCCTGATGAAAATCCTAGCAAGCTACCTTTTAGATATTGAAGAACTGATTCTAAATCGGTATGGAAATGCAAAAGACTCAGTATAACCAACACAATACTGAAGAAAAGGAACAAAATTGGAAAGCAGACTTTCCAACTTCAAGATTTACTTTAAATCTACAATAACGAAGGCTGCACGTCATTAACAAAAATATAGACATATACCTCTATGTTTTTCCAGATGGCGCTAGAGGTAAAGAACACACGTGCTAATACAGAAGAAATAAGAGACATGGATTTAATCCCTGGGTGGGGAAGATCGCCTGGAGGAGGAAATGGCAATCAACTCCAGTATTCTCGCATAGAGAATCCCACGGACAGAGGAGGCTGGTGGGCTACAGTCCATGGGGTGCAGAGTCAGATGCAACTGAAGTGACACAGCACAGCAGATACCTCAGTGCAACAGAATACTGAGCCCAGAAATAGACCCATACAAATATAGGCAAATGATCTTTGACAAAAGAACAAGGGCTATTTAATGAAGAAAGGGTAATTTTTTTTAATAAGCAAAGATAGAATAATTGGACACTTAAACGCAAAAATAAATCTAAATACAGATCTTTCTTGCTGTTGCTCAGTCGTATCTGACTCTTTGCGACCTCATGGACTGCAGCACACCAGGCCTCCCTGTCCCTCAGGGTTCTCTTTGGAAAGGCAAAAGACCTTCCTTACATCTTTCAGAAAAAGTATCTGAAAATGAATCTTTCATCTAAAAATAATGTGTGATAAAACATTTAGCAAAGAGCAAAAAGAAAAATCTATGTGACTTTGGGTTTGGTGCTAAGTTTTTAGATACAGTAGCAAAAACATGATCCATGAGAAAAAGAATTGATAAATTAGGCTACTAAAATTTTAGCAATCTACTGTGTGGAAGAAACATTTAAGAGAATAAAAAGACAAGCTGCAGAGTAGGAGAAACTATTTTTTAAATACATATATGATAAAGGAATTACACACAAAATGTAGAAATAATGCTTTAAACTTAACAATGAGAAAACAACTCAATTAAAATGGGAAAAAGATCTGAACAGGCATCTCATAAACAAAGATTAAAAAATAGCAAATAGTCATATGAAATACATCTATATTTATATATCTATACATGGGTTGGTATACCACATACATTCTTTCCTCTAGCAGAGAGTCCCTAAGAGACATGACACCCCAATGTCAATGAGCACATCTCGTGTTCAGATCTGGATTTCTAATGTTATTTTCAAACAAAAGGGCTCTTTGGAGATTTTAGGTATAGGAAAGGGATGGTACAAGATGAGCCTGCTGCATTTGTAATGTTAAAACTTGGGCTCTAACAAACAAAAGCTTCTTTGAAATTTATAATAGCCCTAAACTTGGAAGGATGGACATGGTTATCAGTAATGAAAAACACATCTAACTGTGTTATATTCATAAAAAGGAACCCTACTCAGAAATACAAAAGAAACAAAGTATTGGTACAGGTAACAAGATAAAAGAATGCTACAAACTTCTGCAGATTGAAATAAAAAACCAGGCTTGGAATGTATGTTCTATATACATCCAGTTACTTGAAAGTTTAGAAATGGTAAAACTATTCTGTAATGTTAGAAATAAGGTTTTTGGTTGCCTGAGGTTGGTTTTGGATAGATATAGAGCAATTACTTAATAGATCAAAGGAACTATTTTGAGGAAATAAAAATATCCTTATATTGATTGAGGTGGTAATTATATGAATGTGTACATCTGTCAAAGTCATTGACTTATCCACTTCAAAATGTGTGAGTTTTAAGAAAATCATTTCTCAATAAAGTTTATTTTAAAAATTCAAGGAGTAAGCGTAAAAAACAAATCACCTGAATTTCGTGAATTTTGACATCTTTATTATTTTCATCCTATAACTTTTATAGAAGAGTTGTTTTTTCAGACTACAATGGTATACTGACATTTTTTCAAGTTTATCCAAGTAGTCATTTGTTTCTTTTGCATATCAAATATTTTACAGCAGATATATATATATATATATACTTATTCATGTATATACATATATTTATATTTAGACATTTAAATGTCATATAGAAGAATGAAATGAGATACTAAAACCTCCATTTGATGTATTATACACATGATAGTACCAAAGGATGAGAGATTATATAAATAATCATTAAATTTTTTCTTGGTAAAAGCAATGTATCTGGTTCTACAAACAGCTGCAAAAATAGACTTGCATTGAATTTCTTTCTAATTGTCCCTCTGCAACCCTGACTTGAGCTTATGTGTTTGTCATGTTTGGCTATTGTAGAGAATGTGTTTGGAGACTAAGTTCCATCTCTTAATAAAATAAATGAATATATACATTTATATAAATAAATGTATTTATATAAATAATATATAAAGTCTATAATTGATCATCCTAATCTGTTTCTCCTGAAATCTAAGCCCTGTTTTAAGAGTCTAGAACGTTGGAGTTTTAAGATTATATCTATGATTTCCTTCCCACTGAGGTCACTATAACAGAAAACTAACACAACATTGTAAAACAACTATACTCCAATAAAAATTAATTTAAAAAAAAGATATCTGCAAAAACATTAGATCTATGTGCATCAACTTGCAAGTTTATTTTATTCTTTAAATAAGTATTTTAAAATTCACCAGACTGATATATTTTAATATCAAGTCTCCTTATATTACCTAGTATTTATTATATGACAAAACTATATGTAACAAAAATGTAGTAGAAGTGAGAATTAAAGATGGCACCTAAGATTTTGTTTTTGTTTTTTCATTGAATAGCTGGGAAATAATGCAATTCAGTAAGATAAGCTTTAAGGAGCAGGGAAGGTTTAGGAAAGAAGGTTGGGATTTTTGTATACACCAAATTGATATTCATATTTTATTTTGTGGGAATTGTGTGGTTCTGGGAGGTTGAGAATATTCTTGAGATCACTTAATTATTCACTGAAAATTGGGAGGGAGTGTTAAAATTATTTGTCTGCTGCTCTTTTTGCTCTGTTCTTGAAAGAACACATGCAATCACAATCATAGCTACAAATAATCCCCAGAAATTGTGATTCAGAACTTTTAGAGTGAAGTTCAAATATGTATTTTTCAAAGAGAGTAGAAAACGTGTAGGCAATTTTAGTGTGCTCACCAGGTTTAGAATGACTGCATAGTACTATGCAAAATTATCCGACATACAGGTTTCTAAGTATCTTTTAAAATAAATGTATTTAATATTCAAATTTATTTTCATTCTGTATGAAAACTTGGATTTCAGCTCCGTTTTTCCATTTAAATAACATTCTCAAATGATTTAAAGGCTACTGTAAAATCAGAAATATTATTCTCCTATGTCATCAAACCACATTCCATTTTCTCAGTCTCACTACTTTAGTATACAAATAGAAAAATATGTCTTTTTAAAGGAGAATGAAATGCAAAATCTGGTCTATAATACTCCCTTTATAGTGCTCTGAAAATGAAAGTGAAAGAATATTAGCAAAAAGCAGAAACAATCTTGCAGAAATAATGGAGAAATATAGCATTTGACTTTAAAAATGAAAAATTCTGGTGATAAATCCATTGAGAATCTGATTTTTTTAAAATCAAAAATCTTCTGGTTGCAAGAAAACAACTTCAATTAAATTGGTTCATATAAAAAGAGAAAGATGAGATAAAATAGGTCTTGGGAATGAATACAGCCAAGTCTTGCATTATGCAAACAGGAGTAGAAGCTAATGTGGTAAAGTTACTGTCTCACAAAGGCCGAAGGCCAGGTAATTAAGTTCAGTCTCTCTCCTGATTCTTTTCAAATTCATTTGCTATCCATTTCTTTCTTGCCTGTTCGTACTAGCGTTTTCAATTTCCTCATCTTCTGAATAGTTCACTGTGAATGTCCAGCTCCCATTTAAGGTTACACATTTAGTTCCACCATGCACTGCCACATATGGCCCCATAACTTAATTTAAAAATTTGAGGAAAACAGTGGAAAGAGGAGAGTTTGAGAGAGAGA
>ML660772.1:4911090-4956411 GCA_007570785.1 Antilocapra americana
AGAGAGAGAGAGAGAGAGAGAGAGAGAGAGAGAGAGAGAGAGAGAGACACAGAGAAAGAGAAAAATTAAATGGAAAAGGAGAGAAAGAAGGAGAGAGGAAAGGGAAAGGAGAGGAGGAGGGGAGGGGGAAGTAGGGGAATGGGAGGAAATGAATGTGGAAGAGTCAGATTAACAAGAAAGTCAGAAAGATTGATTCCTGCCCAGATAATGGTATTTAGTTTTGTAGATGATGGCATAGTCAATCATATTCTGCTAGAGGGAAAATGGGAATATACTAACTAAAATTGCCTCTTCCAGAAACTAAGAGCAGAAGGAGAGCTAACCATAAAGGATGGTGTGGCATATAGCTCACTTAAAATAATTAGAACACTGCTTTTAAGTATTCAAGTCTTTCATCTATTCTTGCTTTTATATCTCTCTAGATCTCTACCTTTGCCTTTATGGTATTTTTAGACTGATTTATTACAGGTGTTCTTGACTTTCTCTTCTTTCAAGCTTTCATTGTCATATTTCTGTAACACATAAGCTTTACTCATAACCCTAGAACTAAACCACTATCTAGAAACATGAAATTGGAGCACCAGAGTATGGAGAGTTTGCCTATTTGAATTCACAGATGGGAGAACCTCACATCCACAAACATCAGAGTTTCCATTTTGATATCTTTTTCATCAAAGAATTTAAGTGTGAACAACTGTGTCGATTCTTTTTAAAACTTTGGACTTACAAAAATAGATAAGTTAGACTTGACCATTAACAGATGTGCCAGGAAAGACCAGACAGAGTATCAAAATGGAGAGATTATTTGATATCAAACAAAATCAAATATGAAGGAAAGCAAATTCTTTTAGGAATAGAGTCTTCAACAGAAACAAAAAAGAAAATATATTGTTGTTGTTGTTCAGAAGTTCAGTCATGTCTGACATTTTGTGACCCCATGGACTGCAACACGCCAGTCTTCCCTGTCCTTTAATATCTCCTGGAGTTTGCTCAGACTCAAGTCCATTGAATCAGTGATACCATACAACCCATCTCATCCTCTGTCACTTACTTCTCCTCCTGTCCTCAATCTTTCCCACCATCAGGGTCTTTTCCAATGAGTTGGCTTTTTGCATCAGGTGGCCAAAGTATTGGAGCTTCAGCTTCAGTAACAGTCCTTCTAATAAATATTCAGGATTGATTTCTTTAGGGTTGACTGGCTTGATCTCCGAGCTGTCCAAGGGACTCACAGGAGTCTTTTCCAGCACTACAATTGGAAAGCATCGATTATTCATCACTCAGACTTCTTCATGGTTACAACTTTCATCCATACATGACGACTGGAAAACCCATGGCTTTGACTTGATGGACATTTGTCAGCAAAATGATGTCTCTGCTTTTTAATACACTGTCTAAGTATGTCATAGTTTTTCTTCCAAGGAGCAATCATCTTTTAATTTCATAGCTGCAGTACTGTTCACCTTGATTTTGGAGCACAAGAAAATAAAGTCTGCCACTGTTTCCATTGTTTCCACATCTGTTTGCCATGAAGTGATGATTCCAGATGCCATGATCTAATTTTTTTGAATTATGAATTTTAGGCCAGCTTTTTCACTCTCTTCTTTCACTTCCATCAAGAGGCTGTTTAGTTTCTCTTTTCTTTCTGCCATTAGGATGATATCATCTGCATATCTGAGGTTGTTGATATTTCTCCCAGAAAATTTTATTCCAGCTTGAGCTTCATCCAGCCCTGCATTTTGCATGATGTACTCTGCATATAAGTTAAGTAAGCAGGGTGACAATATACAGCCTTGACATACTCCTTTCCCAATTTGGAATCAGCCCATTGTTCCATGTCCAGTTCTAACTGTTGCTTCTTGACCTGCATACAGATTTCTCAGGAGGCAGGTTAGGTGGTCCCATATTCCCATCTTATGAATTTTCCACAGTATTTTGCAATCCACACAGTCAAAGAATTTGCCATAATCAATAAAGCAGAAGTAGATGTTTTTCTGGAACTCTCTTGCTTTTTTGATGATCCAGTGGATGTTGGCAATCCTGGTTTCTCTGCCTTTTCTAAATCCAGCTTGAAGATCCGAAACTTCATGGTGCATGTACTATTGAAGCCTCACTAGGAGGATTTTGAGCATTACTTTGCTAGCGTGTGAGGTGAGTGCAATTGTGCAGTAGTTTGAATATTCTTTGGCACTGCCCTTCTTTGGGATTAAAATGAAAACTGATCTTTCCCAGTCCTATGGTCATGCTGAGTTTTCCAAATTGCTGGCATAATGAGTGCAGTATTTTAACAGCATTATCTTTAGGATTTGAAATAGCTCAGTTGGAATTCCATCATCTCCACTAGCTTTGGCCCTAGTAATGCTTCCTAGGACCCACTTAACTTCACACTCCAGGATGTCTGGCTCTAAGTGAGTGATCACACACACCATAGTGGTTATCTGGGTTATTAAGAATATTTTTGTGTAGTTCTTTGTGTATTCTTGTGACCTATTCTTCATATCTTCTACTTCTATTAGGTCCACACCATTTTTCTTGTTTTTTGTGCCCATATTTGCATGAAATATTCCCTTGGTATCTCTAATTTTCTTGAAGAGATCGCTAGTCTTTCTCATTCTATTATTTTCCTCTATTTCTGTGCACTGTTCACTTAAGAAGTCTTTCCTTTTTTTTTTTTTTTTGCATTTCGTTAAAAAATTTGTTTTTATTGTAACAAATTCAATGAAGACTTTTTACTTTACAATATTGTGTTGGTTTTGCCATACATTGGGATGAATCCGCCATAGGTGTACCTGTGTTCCCCTTCCAGAATCCCCCTCCCTCCTCCCTCCCAATTCCATCCCTCTGGGTCACCCCAGTGCACCAGCCCTGAGCACCCTGTATCATGCATCGAACCTGGGCTGGCGAGTCATTTCGCATATAATATACATGCTTCAATGCCGTTCTCCCATATCATCCTGCCCTCGCCCTCTCCCATAGAGTCTAAAAGACTGTTCTATACATCTGTGTCTCTTTTGCTGTCTTGCATATAGGGTCACTGTTACCACCTTTCTAAATTCCATATATATGCATTAATATACTGTATTGGTGTCTGTCTTTCATTCTTAGTTTCCTTGGGGTCTCCCAGTTCTGAGAACTAACCCTGAATCTATGGTTTGCCACTGATACACTTCTCAAAGACAAATGGCTAGGAGAATAGCAGGCACTGTGTTTTAGCATAGGTTGAAATAGGTTAGTTAAGAACAAATTACTATAAAATATTAACCAGCAAGTCTTGAGGATTATTTTTCCTACCTCTTCTATAACCCTTATACTATAAACCATCAATAATAAATATAACTGGGATTTAGCAGATTAGGAAATGATGAAAATTTTATCTTTTTGAATGGCCAGTACTTTAAAACCTCCAGAGGCTATTAGTGGCATAATTTAGCACTATATTGTGCTCATTTTAGTCTTATCTGAGTCTTTGTGATCCTTTGGACTGTAGCCCACCAGGCTCCTCTTTTCATGGGATTCTTCAGGCAAGAATGCTGGAATGGTTTGCCACTTCCTCCTCCAGGGAGTATTCCTGACCCAGGGATTGAACCCATGTCTTCTTCACCGCAGGTATATTCTTTACTCAATGAGCTATCAGGAAAGCGCTCAAAAACTTAATAAAGAAATGAAAATGACAGGCCAATTTTGACCCAGCCCAGGAAAACTTATGAAATCTGATTACTACAATGATATGATATCATGGGATTAGAAGAATGAAATAAGAAAGAATTTCATATATTCAAGCCTATATGAAAAGCACTTAAGTGACTAGGTATATTTTATTTAAATATGAGACATTTAAAAGAACAATAAAATGGTTATTATAGGATACATATCTTTTCTGAATAAAGGTATTATGAAATTTCAAAGCAAAATTAATATCATTTTGTTAAAAAAATCACACCTTTTTAAGGTGAGTGTGTGAATTTATAAAATGCTGTTAAGATGCATAATAGAAGAATCACTTTGTCTGAGGAGATCCTCCTGATATGGTAACTTTTCAGAATAATGTGAGGGATTTATAGGAGTTTGACAAACAAAGGGAGAGAGGCAAGAGATCTTAAATTCCGGAAGACACTGAACACTAAAATATTCACAGAAACCCAATGTAACAGGGAAGTGTAGGGAGAAGTAGTCTGGAAGATGGAGAAATAGATAATTAGAGGTCAAATTAGAATTTTAATTTTATTTTAAAACAGAAAGAATTGTTTTAAAAGTATATGTTTAAGATGCTTCAATATCTGTCTACTTAGGGAAGATGGCATTAGAATGGGGCAAGATCTCAAATACGGACACTAAATATGAAGTTATGAAACTGATCTATACTTAACCATACTGCTTAGTACCAGCTTCTCCCTCATCAGCTCTTACTGATGTAAGCTCTTAACTATCTCTTTAACGTGTTCATTTATACCACATCAGGGCTTCCTAGGGGGCTCAGTGGTAAAGAATCCACCTGCCAATGCAGGAGAAGAAGGAGATGCAGGTTCAGTCCCTGGGTGGGGAGGATTCCCTGGAGAAGGAAATGGCAACCTCCAGGATTTCTTGCTTGGAAAATTCCATGGACAAGGAGCCTGGCAGGCTGTACTCCATGGAGTTGCAGAGTCAGACATGACTGAGGGACAGCACATGTGTATACCATGGTAATCCAAGATATTTGGTATCTCATCTGAACTAACATTTCTTGACATGTTTCCCAACTTCCAATCTTGCCAATCACTAATGCATTCTTTGTACTTGCAGCTGAAGGGCTCTTTTTTTGAACAAACATAGATGAATTCCTATTTTCTTCTTTCAATGATTTACCTTCCTATCTTTAACATAGCCTATTGGAAGATGAAGGATCTTTTTTTAACTGCTTTCATCTCACATTGCTCTACATCTTCTTCTCTAGGTATATCCCAGTTTTTTGTTATTTCTCAATAACAATGTTCTTTTTTAGCTCAGGGTCTTTCAACATGCACTTTTATTTTTTTTTGCTTTTTTGGCTTGGAATACTTCCATACCTCTATCTTCTTGCTAGTTAATTCTTACTTTGTCTTCATACAGATTTGATAATTGTGAAATATTAATGATTGTTTGAGGATAAAATCCCCTGATTCAATATTCCACTAAAAATAATCATGCGTTTTTACATTTGATTATAAAAAATAACAAAAAGGAAGATATCTTTCTTCTTTCCTTCAATATTCCCCTAGAATACAGGTAAGTGTTCAATAAGCCTTTATTGAATTAATGTATTGGGTGTGAATGAACAGATGAAAGGATGAATGAACACATTTCTCCAGTAAAAATCAGTTGCTTGGAGCCAATGTACCACAAATGTGATTGCTTGGTTTCAGTTAGTGTTTTCCTTTTGCTAGTTCCTTTAACAGATAGTTAATCATAAAGTAGTTAATACACCTACAAAGTCTAACTCTGGACATGTAAGTAACAACTATATCACATAAATTGACATAATAGCTTTTTCATTCTAGTTGTATGTGCAGTTCTGTTACGAACAACAAAGAATAACAATGTTTTATTGAATGCCACTGTGTTGAGTGCCTAGTGCTTTATACTGCCCAAGAAAAATCTCAACATACTTCAAATACACATGTCCTTAAAAACTTGGATTGTTAAAAATCTGTAAAGAGCAAATCACTATTATCTTCCTTAGTTGCTTTTTGGGTTTAGGTGACTATTATAGTCTCTCTGCGAGTGTATCTTTCAAATGTGTAGGTGAATTATTTCTGCTAGATATTGGGTCATACAACCATTATCAAGGCTCAGTTGTGATGGCTGCAAAATATCATGTGAGGCTACCTTAAGGGAAGACAAAAATTGTTTTCTTTAAAAATGAGTGGGACCAAAAAAAATTAGTGGGACTGAACTTATTTCCTCAACCTAGAATTTTCCAAGTTATCCTGATTATCACAATAGTGGCATAAATTTGGGGATGTGGGGAATGAGACATTGTCAGTAAAGATCTGAAAACACTGTTTGGAGCTGTAGTGTCAGGAGGAATTAGTTGGCTGAAACTGGGCACATGAAACAAAAATTTTGGATCTGAAAACGTAGGTTGAGTATTGCATTAAAATTAAACAATGAGAGGAAGTAAAGCCAGAAAATAGAGTGAACTGTAAATTAGATGAGCAGCAATAAAATTACTGGTTAGTTTATATACAAGTAGGAATTAATTCTGATGCTGCAGTCCATCCATCTTCTCTGACACCTCTCTTTTGTATTGATCATTGTGAGCCAAGGAGCAAAGGAGAAATATCTATTAGGGTCCAACATGTCTATAAATGACACAGAATGCCTCTTCCAATTGAGAGAAATTGATAATTAGTCTTCAGGCTTATCATTGAGCAGGAATATTTTCTACATTTTTAATCACATCGAATTTCTTAAATTATTTAAATCTTTCTTATTAAAAGGTAGAGATGATTTTATTATATATTATATGCCCTAGATATTTTTTAGAGGTCTCATCAGAGCAGCATCAGAGAGCACTAATTAGACAAAAATTTCAAAGTAGGAAAAGAAAATTGAGGGTATAAATCATATTCAAGTTCATGAAGACAATTTAAAACAGGATCAAATGACATTGGCAATTAATCAGTTTGGCAAATTACTTTAGATAAATTGAAATAGTATGATTTAGTAATGAAGCAGTTGTACACAAGCACAATAGCCTTTGTTCTTCTCTTTATATTGTGCCCTTTCCTTTTATGTTCACATTTACAGCCAAATTAAATGATTTTCTGGTGTGAATAATTCAATGTTGATTATCTGTTCTTGTATATAGCAGTACAGATTAGAGTGAAGTAGAATTAAATATATTAAATAATTCAAGTTTTAAAAAGAGGAAAAATGGAAGATTATCATTATCTGAGTTCTGAATTTTTTTCTTATTTGAATACTAAGACAAAAGAAAATGAAGAGATCCAAAGAAAATATTCACTTTTAGTTAATTTTAAGGACTGCATATATATATATATATATACATATATATATGCCTTTTAAAAATTGTTAATGACCTAGAAATGTGGTTCTTTCTTTTAAGAAAATAATATGCACCCTCTATCTTGAGACAACATGAATTACTTTCTTATACAATATGTAGAAATTTTCCATCTCCATGACCCATGTGCCAGCATATCTGTGCACCTCTAGAACATGATACCAGTCTCACATTTACAGGTTGGCAGCTACCCTTCTATATATTCCTTTTTCCTGATACTCCCTGGGATGTATCAGGGCCATGTTGACTGGGCCATAGTATGCCCAGATATATGGTCAAACATTATTCTGGGTTTGTCTGTAAAAATGGTACAGACATTTA
This sequence comes from Antilocapra americana, assembly GCA_007570785.1. Lineage (NCBI taxonomy): Eukaryota > Metazoa > Chordata > Mammalia > Artiodactyla > Antilocapridae > Antilocapra > Antilocapra americana. The sequence goes on from ML660772.1 coordinate 4,918,451, forward strand.
AATTAGTAGACTGAGCAAAGCATACTCACTAGTGTGAGTGGGTCTCATTCAATCAACTGAAGGCCCGAGTAGAAGTAAAAGACTAACCCTCCTATGAGTAGGTCAGGACTCCTTCTGCCTGGCTGTTTAGAGTTGGGATGTTATGTTATTTTCTGTCTTCTTCCTCAACCTGAAACATCTCTTTTTCCTGAGTTCAAAGCTGCCAGCCTTCAGACTGGAACTACAGCATCAGTTCTGCTTGATCTACAGCTTATCTAGTGTAAGATCTCATGACTTGACAGTTCTCATACACTACACTACAAGAACTATAGTTTATTTTTCCATTCAGCTACTGAAGGACATCTTGGTTGCTTCCAATTTGACAGTTATGAATAAACTGCTATAAACATCTGTGCACAGATTTTTTGTGCGGATGTAAGTTTGTATAAGTACTGCATTTGTATAAATACCACAGCAGATAATTACTGGATCATATGATAAGAATCTATATAATTTTGGAAGAAACTGTCAAATATTTTTTCCACAGTGGCTGTATAATTTTGCATTCCCACCATTAATAAATCAGAGTTTCTGTTTCTTCTTGTTAACATTTGGTGCTGGCAGTGTTTTGGAATACTGCACTCCACTTGGAAGCCATGTTTGTGAAGGAGTTCAATGGAAAGTGTGTGTGTGTGTGTGTGTGTGTTTGTGTGTTTCTATTAACTGTTAAGCTTTAAGTTTTTTCATGTCTGACTACTCTGTATATTTCATTTACAAACATCCCTTTAATCATGAGAACTACGGATACTACATGTCAATTTATAACATATGCTATTTCATTGAATCTTTTCTGCTTATGTGTAGTTATATACAGTTACTCTCTAGTATTATCATAGTAGAATGGTAACAGGTAAATTTTTGTGGTACTTACATTATAAAATCCCTTTTTTCCCTTTTTGCTGCAAATTGAAACAAATGCTAGAAAGCATGCTGTTGCTGTTCAGTCACTAAATCATGTCTGACTCTTTGAGACCCCGTGGACTGCAACAAGCTAGGCTCTCCTGTCCTTCACTATCTCCCTGAATTTGCTCAGATTCATGTCCATTGAGTCAGTGATGCTGTTACTTTCTAATAATGGAACACCTCTGAATCTTACATCTTTGTTTCATGGAATACCATGTGCCACAGAAGATATTTGTCTGCCATGGGAAGCACAGACCTTCTCTTTCTCATGGCAACACTCAAAATATCAAACAAAAATTTTAAGAGATATAGGTATAGGTTTATAAATGGAAAATTTTAGAAGTTCCAATATAAAGTAGAAAAATGAATTTAATCATGGAAAAAGATGATGCTATATGTTTCATCCATAATTCTAAAAAAACAAAAATCTAAGTAACAACAACAACAAAAATAGCCATGCATATTTTGGAAAGGCTGGTAAAGGTCAAAACTTCCAGACTTATTTCCCATGCTGAATTTAATCTAGCCCTGATGACTACTACCAGTAGTCATCAATGACTACTACCAATAAATGTCAATGCCCCCTCAAAATAATTATTGATTATTTTTTTGAACCTAATGCCTGACTAGTACATTTTTAGTCTTATCCAGGTAAACAAATTTGACTAATAAATTTGCTCAGTGAAAAATGTATGATGTGTATTCCTTAATGCTATGTTAATTTTTGAGTATTTTGTATATTATTTTCACATTGAATAATTACTTTATATCATTGAAATTCATCCAAATCACATCATTTAAAATATAAGTTGAGTATTTTTACAAAATTGTATAATATTGCTCAAACTCCCTTAATTATGCTTTTTTGCCAAATGTGAGGGCAATACTGGCATGGAGTACTATCAACAAAATCAGCATTGTCTTTTTCCATGACTCCAGTTAACATTAGATAGTCCTCTCCCTACATGGCTACCACCTCTTACTATAATCCCTCTAGTTCAAGGGAGAGAGGAATGTTCCACAGTTGCTAATCTCTGGGTTGTCTCATATCCCATTTTGTTTACTTCTGTCATTAATTTACTTACTCTCAGAGTTAAATTCTTTGTATTTTACAACATAACAGAGGCATTGTTTCCCGGACTATACCAGTCATATTTCCTGAGGACTAATTACTATAGAGTATAGTAACTCAAATTTATAACAGCAACTCTCTTTGAAAAGGTATATTAATTAGGTGGTATTTTTATATTAACATTATGATAAGACTACTAGTTTCTCCATGTTTTATTCAGAAAAGTCTAGTGGATGAGGTCTGAATGACTTGAGCTTGATTCTTTTTTTTTTTTTCATCACAAGTTCATATTTTTGAACTTGATTCTTATGAAGAATGTCCTTAAAATTATTGCTGTCATTCTTGATAAGTGATAAAGAAAACTTTTTTGTTTTCTAAAATTTCTAAAATCTAAGTTGTTTCAGGTGGCATTGATAATTTAATTTTAGTTTCCTGTATGACTCAAAATTTATATTTGGTTGCTTACCTGTTGCAGAGCAAACAGCATGTTTATTTATTAAACATTTATTAAGTATTTACATGTGACAAACACTATTCTGACTGAATGTAATATTACACCACTCTCATATAATATGAAGATAAATATTTGTAACATAATATAACAATATGATTGGAGTATGTGTAGGATATCATAGGAAAACTATATTTTTCTTAGTCAACTGGCCTAAATTCTCCTTTGACACTGACATAAGATAGTTTCAGTTTCTTTTGTATAGCATTAAGGTGAGCACTATTTAATATTCTCATATCACTTCCTGTGAGTTTGTTTACACAGTTCCTTTGCAATCAACAATTTGATTGTCCTCTAGTCCATGAATCTGCCCTAACATTTACCATCTTTTAATAAATTATGTGTCTTCTTTTTGAGAAAAATTTTCATTTTGTATTCAAATTCTATCTGTCATATGAGATCTAATCCATGTTTTGTTTCATGGAAATTCTCCAATTTACTCTTGTTTATGACTGAACTCAGAGCATTTATTCTCTCTCTCATTTCTTCTCTTATTTGTGTCTCCCCAAAACTTTCTATATTACTCTACTACAATATATGAAATATCGTGCTATGATTTTCTGTAATAAACTCTAAGATTCTTCTGTACAGCTTCTATAATAACCTATAAACTACTGTAACTGTGAGGTGCTCCGGGACAAGATGTATGTCAAGGCCCATTATAGCTCTAAGCACACAGTAGAAAGTAAGTGCATGGTTTGTTTAATAGAACTGTATTACTCACTGGATACCATGTTTTATTCCATGTAAATTCTTTAACATTTATGTCTTATCTATGTTATTTTAAGAAGAATATAAATTCTAGAAGGAAGAAACTGCATCGAATAGAAATTCCATAGTATAACATGTCAATATAGAAAAGATTTCTTAATACTGTTATAATTTTCTCAATACAAATTTGGGAAAAGAAGTGTGAATCATGAGGAAATTTAGAATATTTATATTTGTAATATATAATTTTGAGAAAAATAGAATATACTTTGCAGTAATTAGTGCTTAATTCCTTCATTTGCTTTTGAACTAGTAAATCTTGCTTAAGAAAGACATCTATTCATCAAACACTAATGAATGCTTATTATGCATCATACACAGCTGTGAATCAAATTATTATAAAAATAGAGGAGCACTAAAAATGAAGCTATTCACCTAAATGTAGGGAATACCATTGTGTGAGAGACTGGAAATTCTAGAGTTGGAGAGGATTGGTTCAAAGATTGATTCCCTTGAGGTAGAGACCTTGAGATATATTGTAGAGAATGAGTAGTGACTCCCCATGCATATGGAAACCATGTAGTGCTATAAAGAAAGCACCTTTGAAGAACTGAAAATTGACCAGAGATTCCAGATCATGGGCATTAACAGTATAGGATGTACCAGAGAAAAGAGCTGAAATATTCCATATATGGCTATAAGACTTAAGACATATTAATATCTTCCTCTTTGTTCTATGCCTGAAGGTAAGCCACTTAATATTATTGAACAGGAAATGCAAATGAATTTATGTACTTCTTCTGCTACTCATTGGAGAAAAAACAATCCAGGGTTGCCAACATGTCTAGGGGAAAATCAACTGTTGGCCTCTGACTCTAGTGCAGATGAGAAATAACAGTGGTTTGGATGCAGGTGGAAGAAGAGAGAATTTGACATGTGTGAGAAATATTTAAAAGTAAGACTTGACAAGGCTTACAGGAGAGGTTTGGAGCAGTCAATTAAATTCTATATTAATTACTGTAACTGGCACTGTGAATGTAAAGGATAGAGTAGTGAAGTCAGAAAAGAGTCAGCTTCATATTACTGAAGAAATCCCACATTCTATGATTCAAGGATAAAGAAAATCCCTTAGAGAAAAAGAAAAAGAGTGACCAGAAGATGTGAGACAGCAGAAGAGACAGATGTATAGAAGAGTCTTTTGGATGTTGTGGGAGATGACAAGGGTGGGATGATTTGAGAGAACAGCATTGAAACATGTATATTATCATATGTGAAACAGACTGGCAGTCCAGGTTCAATGCATGAGACAGGGTGCTCAGGGCTGGTGCACTGGGATGACCCTGAAGGATGGGATGGGGAGGGAGGTAGAAGAGGGGTTCAGGATGAGGAGCACATGTATACCCACGGCTGATTCATGTCAATGTATGGCAAAACCACTACAACATTGTAAAGTAATTAGCCTTCAATTAAAATAAATAAATTAATACCAAAAAAGAAAGAAAAATAACAGGAGAAAGAGCAGTCACATAAGCCAATGAGAATATTTTAAAAACAAGAATGAAAGAAAGAAAGAAGGAAGAAAAGAAAGAAAGAATTTAAGAAATTGTTCTTTGGGTGTAGCAACATGAAAGTCATTGCTCATCTCACTGTTTTGAAGTGCAAACTGAAAAAAAATAGATCTATTAACAAAATATTTTCAGAAACTTGAATGTATTTAAAAGACAAATATAAATCCATAGAAAGAGAGAGATATATTTTCAAGAAAAGGAATTTTTAAAGTATTACTGAAATAATAATGGAATAAATTCGGTTAAACAGAACTAGTAAAATAGACAAGGCAAGCATAAGATAACTTAAAAATAACCTCCCAGAGGAATGTGAAAAGATTTAAGTATAACTGGGTTAATTGGCTTCAGGTAAGGATAGAATCACTTTCTCCACTTAAATATGATTTATAGGGGAGAGAATGGTTGGGCTATAGGCTTGGATAGTGAAAAGTTGATGTAATTTGCACATAATATCTGAAAATGTTCTCTATGAGGTGAATGTGAAAGAAATGATAATGATTCGAAGTTGCAAAAATGATGGAAAAATTTTTAATTCATTAAAATAATAGTTTACTGGATAAATAAAATAGAACTTTTAGACAACTACATCAAAAAGGAATAGATTCTTACAAATAACTGATGTTTAAGCATAAATATAGCAGTTGAGAGTAATATTCCATTTGTAGTATGACAGGGGGCTTCCCTGTTAGCTCAGATGGTAAAGCATCTGCCTGCAATGTGGGAGACCTGGGTTCAATCCCCAGGTCAGGAAGGTCCCCTGGAGAAGGAAATAGCAATCCACTCCAGTACTCTTGCCTGGAAAATTCCATGGATGGAAGAGCCTGGTAGGCTACAGTTGATGGGATGGCAAAGAGTCAGATGCAACTGAGCAACTTCACTGGTTCACTAGTATGACAGGAAATGAAACTAGTACACATTAAGTTTTAAGTCAGTTGTTCAAATAGTATAGAAATGACTGTGTTATTGTCAGAATAATAATTTGAGATACTAATAATGTAACCACACAGAGATGTGCAGACACCTACACATAGACACATAATTTCTTAAATGTTTTGCCTTTTCCTGATGTGGTCTACAACATTCTTTGACCAACAAACAAAACAAAAACAGTAAACAAAACAATCACTATTCCATGAGTATTGTAAATAGCTATTCTTCCTGTCCTTATGTGATTAGCCAGTTTTGTAGCTCCCCGTTCTGTACTCTCAATGCTTCAGTTTAGTGGTTTCTTCAGATTGCCTTTGAGATTTATCAATCACAGACTTCTGCATATCAGGTTTGTGATTTCTTTTGTAATACAGTTGCATTAGTAAGTGGCCCAATCAGGTATATGACACATAGTAAATAAACTTTTACCCTTAGGTATTCAATAATGTAAGTTAGTCAAAGATAATGTTGAACAGCAATTTTTACTTATGAAAGTCTGCCTTTCATTAATAGACAAGCTATTTTCTACAAGAAATGTTAAAGGGAGTCTTCCAGGCTGAAACAAAAAGTCACTAGACAACAACACAAAGGCATATGAAAAAATAAACATCTCTGGGAAGATAAATACAAGAGGGAATATAAAAGTAATTATTATTGTATTGTTGCTTTGTGATTCTACTTCATATTTCCTAAGGATTTAAAACACAAATGCACAGAAATAATTATAAATATATGTTGTATTCAGGTTAAGTCGCTTCAGTTGTGTCTGACTCTTTGTGACTTCATAGAGTATAGCCAGCCAAGCTCCTCTGTCCATGTGATTCTCAGGCAAGAATACTGGAGTGGGTTTCCAGCCTTCCACCAGGGGATCTTCCCAACACAGGGATCGAACCTTTCTCTCCTAAAATTCCTGCATTAGCAGGCAGGTTCTCTACTACTTAGAGCAGGAAATGGCAACTAATTCCAGTATTCTTTCTTGGAGAATCGCATGGACAGAGGATCTTGGTGGCCTATTGTCCATGGGATCATAAACAGTCAGACATAACTGAGTTACTAACACACTATCTACCAACTGACATCACCTGGGAAGCCCAAATGTATGTTATTGGGCACAAAATGTGATTTATTAATTTGTAATCATAAGATGAGCAGGAAATGGAGCTGTATAGGAGCTGTTTTTGTATGTTAGTTATTGAAGTTCAGTTGACATTAACCAAACTAGATTGTCATAAATTTAGGATTTTCCAATGCAATATCTGTGTTAACCACAAAGAAAATCTATTAAAAATATACATCGCTGCATTGTTTACAATAGCCAAGACATGGAAGCAACCTAGATGCCCATCAACTGACGAATGGATAAGAAAGCTGTGGTACATATACACAATGGAATATTACTCAGCATTAAAAAAAAATTCACTTGAAGCAATTCTACTCAGATGGACGAAACTGGAGCCCATTATCCAGAGTGAAGTAAGCCAGAAGCTAAAACAACAATACAGTATATTAACGCATATATATGGAATTTAGAAAGACGGTAACGAGAACCCAACATGCGAGACAGCAAAAGGAATGCAGATGTATAGAATAGACTCGTGGACTTTGGGGATGAGGGTAAGGGTGGGATGATATGGGAGAAGGACATTGAAACAAGTTAATTATCGTATGTCTAATCAATCGCCAGTATGTCTAATCAATCGCCAGCCCAGGATTGATGCTCGGGGCTGGTGCAGCGAGATTTCCCGGGGGGGAGGGAGGAGGGAGGGGGGTTCCGGAGGGGAAGCATATGTAAACCCATGGTGATATCATGACAATGTATGGCAAAAACAATAAAAAAAAATATACAGAGAAGGCAAGGAAAAGGTAACCCAAATGATTCACTACAAAAAAAAAAAAAAAATCAACATGAAAGAAGTTGGTGACAGAGGAAGCAAGTGAAAGAAAAAGTTGTATCTTACAACAAAAAGAGAAAATAGCAAAATACTACATGTAAGTCCTTCATTATTAGAAATTGCTTTAAATTTAGTGGATAAAATTCTCCAACCACAAAGTAAATACTGGGGAAAAATTTTTTAATGTTCCAATAACATAATGTCTACAAGAGATGAACTCAAGATATGAAGAGTCAGATTGAAGACGAAAGAATGAAAAAATACATTTGATGCATCTTTTTGGGAAAGAGACCTGGGATGACTATAATAATATCAGACAAAATAGACTTTATATTAACAATTTTACAACAGACAAAAAATATATATTATACTGCTAAAAAGGCAATTTAAACAAGAAGATGAGTGTATACATAAACCCAAAAGCAGAGTCTCAAGATACATGACAAAATTGAATGAAGAAACGATGATGCAGGAAAAGATTGAGAGCAGGAGGAGAAAGCAGGTGGCAACAAAATCACCAACTCAATGGAAATGAGTTTGAGCAAACTCCAGGAGATAGTGAAGGACAGGAGAGTCTGGCATGATGCAGTCCACGGGTTTGCAAAGAGCTGGACATGACTTAGCGACTGAACAACAACAATAGTAGATGGAGATATCAATACACCACTTTTAATAATGGATAAAGCATTTAGTGAGAAAATCAGAAAGTAAATATAAGACTTGAACAACACTGTATACCAACTAGACTTAACAGGCATATACAACAACCCACTTCAAGCAAGTACACATTCTTTTTAAGTGCGTATAGAACATTCTCGAAGATCTATTTAGGCCATACAAGCTCCAATGAATTTTTGAAGTTTGAAATCATATTAAGTATATTTTATAACTACAATGGAATGAATCTAGGCATCATTAATAAGAGTAATGGGAAATCCACTAATGTGTGGAGATCGATACAGTACAGTATTGATTGACCAAGGGGCCAAAGGACATCACAAATTAAATTAAGAAATACTCAGAGATGAATGAAAACAAAAATATAGCACACCACAAATATAAGATGCATAAAAATTGAAATCAATAATTTAACTTTATATCTTGAAGAAACAGAGTCAATTAAACCCAAGCCTAGCAAAGAAAAAAAAAGATATATATATATATATATATATATATATATAGAGAGAGAGAGAGAGAGAGAGAGAGACAGAGAGAGAGAGAGACAGAGACAGAGAGAGAGACAGAGAGAGAGAAATGACAAAATTGGAGACATAAGAGAAATAAATGCTGAGATTTATTTCCAAAAAGATGATTTTCTTCATTGTATTTTCCAGTGTGATGATGAATAGGAGAAAACTTAGAACACCTCTGCCTTTTTTAGTGCAATTATGCTTTGCTAACTCATTATCAGCATTGTGTGAGTCTCATAGAGTTTTGTGACTGGGTAGAGTGTCTAGTCTTGGAAGACTGAAATGTGTGTGTGTGTGTTCTCAGTTGTGTCCAACTCTTTGTGACTCCACAGATTGTAGTCTGTCAGGCTCTTCTGTCCATGAAATTATCTTGGCAAGAATACTAGAGTGGACTGCCATTTCCTTCTCCAGGGAATCTTTCTGACCCAGGGATTGTACCAGAGTCTCCTGTGGTTCCTGCATTTAGGGCATATTCTTTACCACTGAGCCACTAGGGAAACCTTATGCTTGGAGGTTTGAAATGGAACTCAAATTATTATGGCACTTGTCATGCAATATGGAACAATAAAGTATTTTGCATTGCTATAAAAACATTAATACATACTTAGATGAGAGATTTATGACCAAATAAAGAGAAAAATTATACTATAAGGAGGAAAGAAGACATTAATAGAAGATTCCGAAGGGATTGATGATATTATTCCTGACACTTTGAGAAACTCTGAAATTGTAGAGTGACAACATGAAGTATTCAGATTGTACTTATTACAGGTGGAATTAAAATAGAGTCTAAAAGCAAAGTCAAGACCAAATATAGGGAACAGAAATTTCAGTAAGTTCCTTTTTTGACATTTCATTTTTATGCATACCCTCTGCCTAAGACTGTTTGGTTTATTCCTGACTACTTAGGTAACAATTCCAAGTTCCTTGAGTTCCTTGCTTTTCACCTAGTATTACTACAGCAGTTGAAGGCTCAGTAAGAGAAGGGTTGTGGTCTGAGTGGAGACACTGCTTTTGTATCTGCTTTTTACCATTTAAGGAGTGTGAGTCTGTATACATGAGATCAGAGCTGGGAGGCTGGCTGGAGTGAGTGGGTGAGAATATGGGTAAATCTAATTTAAGAGGCTGGTACAGATGAAATAGAAAGGGGTAGCATAAACCATTCTCTGTATGAAACAGGACTACCCATAACATTCTTTGGATAAACCATGATCCAACAAGAAAAGTGCCAAATAAACATAAATTGAATTAATAATCACTCACAGAGATTTTATTTTAATTATCTATGAATATGTACTTTGGTTTAAAGCAGGGACTTTGTAGGTGTTTCTGGGAATTCTGAATTATACATACTGCTGACAATGAAAGTGCCTAATTTTAACACAGCATCTTCGTTTTGTAATTTATGACAAATCAGTTACCTCATAATATTTTTTTTTTCAAATTTAAAGTGAGGATAGCAGTCTCTCAGTTCAGTTCAGTTCAGTTCAGTCGATCAGTCATGCCTGACTCTGCAGTCCCATGGACTGTAGCAGACCAGGCTTCCCTGTCTATCACCAACTCCTGGAGCTTGCTCAAACTCATGTCCATTGAGTCAGTGATGCCATGCAACCATCTCATCCTCTGTCATCCCCTTCTCCTCTTGCCTTCAATCTTTCCCAGCATCAAGGTCTTTTCCAATGAGTCATTTCTTAATATCAGATAGCCAAAGTATTGGAGCTTCAGCTTCAAAATCAGTCCTTCCAATGAAGGACATCCTAAATCCTCAATAAAAGGAATTTACTGGTTTGATCTCCTTGCAGTCCAAGGGATTTGCAAGAGGCTTCTCCAACACCACAGTTCAAAAGCATTAATTCTTTGGCACACAGCTTTCTACATGGATGTGTCCAACTCTCACATCCATATGTGACTACTGGAAAAGCCATAACTTTGACTAGATGGACCTTTGTTGCCAAAGTGATGTCTCTGCTTTTTAATATGCTGTCTAGGTTGGTCATAGCTTTTCTTCCAAGGAGCAAGCATCTTTTAATTTCATGGCTGCAGTCACCATCTGCAGTGATTTTGGAGTCCAAGAAAATAAAGTCTGTCACTGTTTCCCATTGTTTCCCCATCTATTTGCCATGAACTGATGGGGCCAGATGCCATGATCTTAGTGTTTTGAATGTTGAGTTTTAAGCCAGCTCTTTCACTCTGCTTTTTGACTCTCGTCAAGTGGCTCTTTACTTCCTCTTCGCTTTTTTGCCATGGCTCAGATGGTAAGGTGTCTGCCTGCAATGCAGAGGACCCAGGTTCGATCCCTGGGTCAGGAAGATCCCCTGGAGAAGGAAATGGCAACCCACTCAAGTATTCTTGCCTGGAAAATTCCATGAACGGGGGAGCCTGGTGGGCTACACAGTCCATGGGGTTGCAAAGAGTTGGACTGAGTGACTTCACTTCTGCCATAAGTGTGTTGTCATCTGCATATCTGAGGGTATTGATATTTTATCCTGCAATCTTGATTCCAGCTTGTGTTTCATACAGCCTGGCATTTTGAATGATGCATATAAGTTAAACAAGCAAGGTGACAATATATAGCCATGATGTACTCTTTTTCCAATTTGAAACCAGTCCATTGTTCCATGTCTTATTCTAACTGTTGCTTCTTGAACTGCATTCAGATTTCTCAGGAGGCAGGTAAGGTCGTTTGAAATTCTCATTTCTTGAAGAATTTTCCACAGTTTGTTGTGATCCACAGAAAGGCTTTGGCATAGTCAATAAAGCAGAAGTAGATGTTTTTGTGGAACTCTCTTGCTTTTTCTATGATCCAATGGATGTTGGCAATTTGATCTCTGGTTCCTCTGCCTTTTCTAAATTCAGCTTGAACATCTGGAAATTCTTGGTTCACGTGCTGTTGAAGCCTGACTTGGAGAATTTTGAGCACTACTTTGCTACCATTGGAAACAAGTGCAATTGTGTGGTAGTTTGAGCATTCTTTGGCATTGCCTTTCTTTGGATCAGAATGAAAACTGACATTTTCCAGTCCTGTGGCCATTGCTGAGATTTCCAAATTTGCTGGCATATAAAGTGCAGTACTTAAACAGCATCATCTTTTAGGAGTGAAATAACTCAACTGGAATTCCATTATCTACACAAGCTTTGTTCATAGTGATGCTTCCTAAGGCCCATTTGACTTCACATCCCAGAATGTCTTGCTCTAGGTGAGTGATCACACTATCATGGTTATCTGGGCCATGATCTTTTTTGTATAGTTCTTCTGTGTAGTTTTCCACCTCTTCTTAATATTAAAGGATGATGCTGTGAAAGTGCTGCACTTTGTTTCACTCATTGTTGAAGCTGAAATTCCAATATTTTGGCCACCTGATATGAAGAGCTGACTTATTTGAAAAATCCCTGATGCTGGGAAAGATTGAAGGCAGGAGGAAAAGGTGACGGCAGTGGATGAGATGTTTGGATGGCATCACTGACTCAATGGACATGAGTTTCGGAGTGGTGATCGTCAGAGAGGCCTGGTGTGCTGCTGTTATGGGGTAGTAAAGAGTTGGATACAACCGAGTGACTGAACTGAACTAAACTTTTTAATATGTTCTTCTTCTGTCAAATCTATAATGTTTTTATCCTTTAATGTTCCCATCCATTTTTAAAAATTTTATTAATTTTTAAATTTTAATTGAAGGCTAATTACTTTAGAATATTGTGGTGGTTTTTGCCATACATCAACATGAATCAGCCACGGGTGTGCATGTATCCCCCCATCCTGAACCCCCCTCCCACCTCCATCCTATATGCATTAATATACTGTTATGGTGTTTCTCCTTTGACTTACTTAATTCTGTACAATAGGCGCCAGTTTCATCTGTCTCATTAAAACTGACTCAAATGCATTCTTTTTAATAGCTGAATAATATTTCATTTTGTATATGTACTACAACTTCCTTATCCATTTGTCTGCTGATGGACACCTAGATTGCTTCCATGTCCTAGCTATCGTAAACAATCCTGCAGTGAACATTGGGGTAAATGTGTCCCTTTCAATTCTGGTTTCCTCAGTGTGTATGCCCAGCAATGGACATGCTGGGTCATATAGCAGTTCTATTTCCAGTTTTTTTAAGGGATCTGCACACTGTTCCCCATAGTGTATTGTGTCCATCTTTGCATGAAATGTTATCTTTGTATCTCTAATTTTCTTGGAGAGATCTCTAGTCATTCCCATTCTATTATTTTCCTCTGTTTCTTTGCACTGATTGCTATTGAAAGTAGCAATTTCTTCTTTCTCAGATTTTCTAAAGATTAAATGAAATAATTTTCTGTGACATCATCTAATAGTGTGTATCTGCATAAAAGTACACAGTATGTGCATAAAAAGTCATAAAACTTCCTTGTTGTCAAACCAAGGCATATTTAGGTTGGTTTCTCCTGTCTTTGTGGAGAAGGAAATGGCAACCCTTTCCAGTACTCCTGCTGGAAAATCCCATGGACAGAGGAGCCTGATAGGCTACATGAAGAGTCGGGCACAAGTGAAGCAATTTAGCAGCAGCAGCAGCAGCTCCTGTCTTTGTAGAGATAACCTCTTCCCAGACCATTTCTTTAGTTCAGTGTTTCTGAGTCTTGACAAATATTTCAGATTATATTTACACATAGGCATATGACTTGTGATGATATTTTAAGTACTTCACTAGACAGTACATTTGGATTATAACACCATTACAGGCATAATATTTAATCTGGTACAAATTAATGAAGTGATTCATTTTTATGCCACCATATTTTTATTCTACTGTAACAAATGACATACACCTGTTATTTGTAACATTCTAATCAACATGATGTACCTCATAATCGATCTTTAAAGATAAGTTCTCCTGTAGACTATACCATTGATATAAAATAGGTATTATCTTACAAAGCAGTTCCAAACAACTGGTAAGGACTGTCTGGATTTCAGTACGGATGAGGAATGGGAGGTGGTATATTAGCACATTCAGAAATAGGATTCTAATTGACTACAAATATCTATCATAGAACAAGAGGGATTGCTGGTAGTTTACACGCCAGGTGATTTACCATTTCTAGGTTTTTTTGTTTAACTTTATAACATTTTATTGAAATAAGACATTTTATCACAATAATCAGTGTTTATAATCTGTAAAAATACTATCCACTTTTTAGTAAATAGCCATATACAATACATTTCAAAACCTAATGTGCAATAAAATTCATAATTTTTAACTTTTTAGACTAAAATTAGTCTAAAATGTACTCCCGTAAGCCATATTTCAAACATAGGGACCTAAGCAGTAAGCAAGCTTTTCATTAAAATGGGCATAAGAAAACCCTTACCTTGATAAGACATGCAATAGACATTAATTTGCAGTGCTTTTAGCACATAAAGAACTTGATTAATGCACCCGTAAATGACATTGAGAGAACCTATATTATCTATATATGTGTATGAATAAAACAGTTTTAATTTGAATAAAAAACAATATTTATGGTTGATGCTATTTATCTTCTTAAGGGATAAAGTCAAGAAAATTAATTATGTCCTCACAATGATTAAAAATAGAATTTCATTTAAATGACCTCCTTTGCCTACCTTTGACAGAAGGATGATAGCATATTTGAATAGTTTAATGTATCCATTCTTCACTACTTGGATATCACACAGTGAAGTCTATTATTTCCTAACAGATACATGATATGTAAAGAAATGAAACAAATACCTACTTTGTTCAATAAAGCATAAAAGAATCAATGCTTTGTAGTTATGTGGAACATTAAAGGAAGCATTACATCAGAGAATTCAATATTTAAATATAAATTTTAAATAGCTCTTAAAATATTATTAGTTAATTATGTATGCGTGGATCTATTTCTTGGTTCTCCATACCATTTCATTGATCTAAGCCAGTACTATACTGCTTTAATTACAATATAGCTTTGTAGTATAATTTGAAATCAAGAAACATAATGCCTCCCAGCTTCATTCTTTCTCAGGATTGCATTGGCTATTTGGGGTTTTTGTGCTGCCATACAGGGTTTCCCTGGTAGCTCAGGTTGTAAAGAATCTACCTGCAATGCAGGAGACCCAAGTTTGATCCCTGGGTCAAGAAGATTCCCTAGGGAAACGAATGACTACAAATTCCAGTACTCTTTCATGGAGAATTCCATGGACAAAGGTGTGCTTTCATATAAATTTTAGAAATTTTTACTATTTCTTTAAAAAATGACATTGGAGTTTTGATAGCAATTATTTTGATTCTATAGATGGCATTGAGTGATACTGTCCAGCATTTTAACAATAATTCTCCCTGCTATCATGGAATATATTCCCATTTGTTTGCGTATGTTCAGTTTTTTTTTTTTCCTTCAAGGTATTGCAGTTTTCACTGTACAAATTTTTCACTTCCTTGGTTATATTAATTTGTAAGTATTTTAGTGTTTTTGATGCTATTGTAAATGCAGTGGCTTTTTATTTTTCAGATGTCATTGTTAGAGTACAAAAATGCAACTGATTTCTGTATGTTGCTTTTAAATTCTGAAAATTTACTGAATTTGCTAGCTAGCTCCAAAATCATTTTGTTTAGTCTTAGGACTGTCTATACATAGATTATATATAATCTGCAAATAATTACAATTTTACTCCTTAATTTCCAATTTAGATGCCCTTTATTTCTTTATCAAGCTTTATGGCTCTTGCTAGAATTTTCAGTACTATATTGAATACATTTGGTTGGAGTGAGCACTTTTGTCTTGCTCCTGAACTTAGAGGAAAGAAAGCCTTTCTGTCTTCCACTATTGAGTATGCAGTTAGCTGTAGGCCTGTCATACATGTATGGCCTTTATTATTTGGGGGTATATTCCTTCTTTATCTAATTTGTTATTTTTTTATGAAAAGATGTGCATCGTCTTGGTAGCTTAAAATTGTAAATAATGGGAATATTTACATCCAGAAATAATTTTGTCATATGCCTTTTCCATCTCGATTGAGATGATAATATGAAGTTTTTAATTGACATATAGTTACTGCGTAATACCGTATGTTTCAAGTGTATAATATAGTGATTAACACCTGAAAGTTTATGCTCCATTTACAGTTATTATAGACTGGCTATATTTTAAAAGGTTATACTCCATTTATGCTACTGGTCTTCCCTGTATCTCAAATGGTAAACTGCCTGCAATGCAGGAGACTCAAGTTCGATCCCTGGGTCAGGAAGATCCTCTGGAAAAGGGAATGGCAATCCATTCCAGTATTCTTGCCTGGAGAGTCGCATGGATAGAGAATCTTGGTGATCCTACAGTCTGTGAGATCGCAAAGAGTTGGACACGACCTAGGGACTAACACTATACTCCATTTATAGTTATTATAAAATATTAGTGATTCCCAGTTAGCTCAGTGGTAAAGAATCTACCTGTCAATGCAGGAGCTGCAGCAGACCCAGGTTCGATCCCTGGGTCAGGAAGGTCCTTTGGAGGAGTAAATGGCAACCCATTTCAGTATTCTTGTTGGGCTAATACAGACAGGCTGGGCAGGCTATAGTACATGGAGTCACAAAGAATCAGATATGACTGAGCATGCACACAAAATATTGGCTATATTTCTAATGTTCTACAATGTATTCTTATAGCTTATTTTATATCTTGCATTTTATCTTTTACTCCCCTACCCTTATATTGCCCATCTCTCCTTCCCTCTCCCTGCTGGTGACTACTAGATTGTTTTGAGTCTTCTGCTTTCTTGTATTCACTAGTTGTTACATATTTTTCAGATTCCACATGTAAGTCAGAGAAACACCAATATTGTATGGTATCACTTTTATGTGGATCATATGATTTTACCTTTCATTCTATTTATATAGTGTATCATGTTTATTAATATATATATATATGCATATATATATATAAAATTATCCTTGCTTCTTAGGAATAAGAATGTAATATTTAACAGATAAAATGACAGGAGCAAGACCATGGTGGGGCAGTATGGGATTTGCTTAGGAGATCAGAATAATTAATTTTCCAAGTAATCTAAAGTTCTTAAGAGTCATTATATATATCTCTCACCAAATCTTGTTTAAAGGACATCGTCTTGGTAGCTTAAATTTGAAAATGATGGGAATATTTACATCACAGAAATCATCAAATATTACACATCAGTGCTTTCCTCTCCACCCACCAAAATCAATACTTAATTTATCTTATACCACTGAATCAAATAGTTCGGTTCAGATTCTGTTTTCTACTACCCCTACCAACAGTGTAATCTTGGATGCTTCTTAAACACTATGCATTTGAGTTGGTTTATAAAATGGGGATAATAGTAAAACATAGTTATTTTTAGTTTTTTATGATTATTATATGAGATTAGCAATGTAAAGCACTTAGAAAACTGCCTGTTTTTATTGGACACTAGATAAACATGCTAAAGTAATATTTATTATTATTTTGCTTGAAGATTTTCAGAGACTGGCATGCTATTCTGTGAGATTAGACAGTTGGGGCGCAAAATGCTTTAGGAAAAAGTTAATTTGGCCCAGATGTCTGGAAGGTCCACTAGAGCTTTACAATCCAAGGTTGCAAAGTTCAGCAATCCATTTATAATACAGTCAGTGACCTTTCTAAAGGGCATTCTGAGCAGCCAAGGGCAGCCATGCTTTTGCAAAAGTTTCACTCTTCATTCCTCAAAAGCCAAAATGGCTGATTTAGAGGAAACATATTTAATGGCACACTGATTTAATGGTGGACACAAAGAGTAAAGATCAAAAACCTTCATACACTGTGCTCAGTCATGTCCAAATCTGTGACCCCATGGGTTGTAGCCCACCAGGATCCTTTGATCACGAAATTTCCCAGGCAAGAATACTGGAGTGGGTTGCCATTTCATACTCCAAGGGATCTTCAAGAATAAGAAGACTTAATAAGAAGACTTAATAAGAAGACTTATTTCTGAAATGCTGTGTAGTTCAGATTACTCTGTCAATTCCATTATAAGCTGAGCTTTTTTAAAACAGAACTTGAAACATAAAATTATTATTTTCAAGCATAATCAAAACTTAAAATCACAGCAAATTAGATTTGTATATGAGTCTGAATAATGAATACAGTACCATAAATGCATTCAGTTATCCATCAAAATTTCAGGTGACTTAAATGTGAATACAACATGGTCTCTAATATGAATGATGTTCAATGTGTTTATGGTATGTGGATATACACATGCAAATTTTAAAATAAATATATCTCCTTAAGCCATGACAAAGAATTCTAAAGATTCACAATCATAAATTCAGCATGGGTAGTAAAGAGGTCTTCTTAGAGTAGATAAAATTTAAATGAATTTTTTTTAATGCTGAGTAATATTCCATTGTGTATATGTACCACAGCTTTCTTATCCATTCGTCAGTTGATGGCATCTAGGTTGCTTCCATGTCCTGGCTATTGTAAACAATGTGGCGATGAACACTGGGGTACACGTGTCTCTTTCAATTCTGGTTTCCTTGGTGTGTATGCCCAGCAGTGGGATTGCTGGGTCATATGGCAGGTCTATTTGCAGTTTTTTAAGGAATCTCCACACTGTTTTCCATAGTGGCTGTACTAGTTTGCATTCCCACCAACAGT
Source organism: Antilocapra americana (assembly GCA_007570785.1). Taxonomy (NCBI): domain Eukaryota; kingdom Metazoa; phylum Chordata; class Mammalia; order Artiodactyla; family Antilocapridae; genus Antilocapra; species Antilocapra americana. The sequence goes on from ML660772.1 coordinate 4,936,882, forward strand.
GTAAGAGGGTTCCCTTTTCTCCACATCCTCTCCAGCATTTATTGCTTGTAGATTTTTGGATGGCAGCCATTCTGACTGGTGTAAAGTGGTACCTCATTGTGGTTTTGATTTGCATTTCTACTCAGGTGGATGCAACTGGAGCCTATTATCCAGAGTGAAGTAAGCCAGAAGGAAAAACAACAATGCAGTATACTAACGCATATATATGGAATTTAGAAAGATGGTAATGAGAACCCTGCATGGGAGACAGCAAAAGGAACACAGACGTATAGAACAGACTCGTGGACTCCGTGGATGAGGGCAAGGGTGGGATGATATGGGAGAATGGCATTGAAACATGTTAATTATCATATGTGTAATCAATCGCCAGCCCAGGATTGATGCTCGGGGCTGGTGCACCGAGATTTCCCAGGGGGAGGGAATCGGGAGGGAGGAGGGAGGGGGGTTATGGAGGGGGAGCATATATAAACCCATGGCGGTTTCATGTCATTGTATGGCAAAACTAATAAAAAAATTAAATTTTAAAAAAAAGAAAGAAAAAAAAAGAATAGATAAAATTTGATAAAAATTTGACAGGTAAAGGGAAACAAAGAAGAGATATTGCCTAATGTGTTGGTCTTGGAATCATGAAAAGGCTGAATTTTAATGGTGAAAAAGTTACAAAATATACAAGAAAAGTACTGAAAACATGTAAGCAGGGCTAAAAATATTTCTTAATCATTTTTATATGATTTATTATATAGCTCACTGTTCTATCTGATAATATGAAATTTAATAAGGGAAAATGTTACCTTGAAATATTTCTTATAACTATGTTTATACTTGGCAATGTAGAAACATTTGATTATGATTATTTTTACCATTATTTTTATTATTAATATATTAACTACACAGGCAGGCACAAATATTGCTTTTAAGCAGACAGACACTCATGTGAACACATCTCAAGGTTGAACACTTATGTGTATGTTGTCCTTATGAGCCATTAGCATTTTATGGAGCTCTTTAATAAAACTAGCACTTGATGAGCATGTATGAATACATGTGAGTTCATATATATTATACATTTAATATATATCCTTAATATAGATTCATGGATATATATTCAAGTGTAATAAAGATTTTAGGCCAAAATTAGCAATAACTACAATTTTTTAAAATCCTAGTATTCTATACTATCTGAGGAATGTAAGGAAAAGTTTTAATGGACAAAAATCCCTTGGTGATCATTTTGTCACTTGTTTGATATGAAATGATAAATTATATTATTATTTTGTGGAAACCTTAAATTCATTCTTAAGGTTCTCATTCTTTTTTAAAAATATATTTCACCCTTAAAAACATGATATTACAAAAACTTGATATTTGGTAAATAAGAGAGTCCATTATTTTATTCATAATTAAGGCCTGTGAAGATACTGCTACAGTTTTATGTAACCATCAGCAGTGGTAGCTTTTTGTCTCCCCCAATATTCTCCAGAATTTAAATATTTAACTGTTCTGATGTTACTGTTCCTATTTATAAAAGATATAAAAACGTGAATCTACATCTTATTCTCAGTCTTCATAGATCATTTATACTAATTTTGTTTTAGTTTTGAGACTGATTCCTACAATTATTTTTTTATTTTTTTCATACTCTTAGTTGAAGTATGATTGTGAATTTTCACTAATTTAACACAATTATTAATACATACCAGCATCTAGATCAAGAAATAGAACATTAATAGTAGCCCAGTATTTATGCTAGTTTTATTTCTTATGTCTTAGTTCTTTAAATCTCATTGTTGGCTATGTTCTCTGTCTCTGTCTCTCTTTCTGGGTAATATCATAGTATCCAAGAAATATTCTTACAGTGTCAGTAGGGGAATTCATTCTCCACTATATTTTGTTTTTTAAGTATTTTAGGTGAAAACTCAGCAAGGAACTTTGTATAAGCCAGGGTATTGGAGTCCAAAACCAATTGTATCATGCAGATAAAGAACATTTATTTAGCAAATACCCTGTTCTTTATTTGACAACTTTAGTTGACCTGTTTCCAGAAGGTTAAGAAAGAGGATAATAATGAATAATGTATCCAGTGTTCTCTGCACTTAATATATTCACTCTTAATTAATATAAAAAATTAATATGAAGAGACTAGATTTAAACTTTCATCACACAATGCTTACATTAGCAAGACCACTGGAAATTGATGCTATGAAGTATTAGCATTTTTCCCAAGGTCCTCTCAGAAAGCAGGAGTCATTAACTTAGTTGCCAATGGATGCTTAACTGTTCACTGACATTTATCCAAGTATTTAATACGCTTTAATTCTTTACTTCACAAAGAGTATATTTCCAGAGTTGTAAGGAACAAGTAAATTGATTTATTAATTTTTGAATTTTAATCATTCAACAACTATATTCAGTATTTTTTAGTCCTGTTCATGTTTTTTATCTTTTCATTTGCTAAAATTTCCTTAGAAGGATGCCAAGAAATTACAGTTTGTTTCTAAATAATAGCAATGCAAAAAGTTAAAAAAAATCAGAAAAGTTCAGATAAAAAATTTTACTGATTATTTTCTATACTGAATTGAGCAACAATCTAGTTAAAAAGTCATTCTAATTTTGTATATGTACATACATATGGACTTTGTAGCTCTGTGAAAATGAGTTTAAGATAAGCCTCTTTGATAATCTTTAGTTGGTATAAAAAACTGGTTTGAATTACTCAGAAAGTTCAGGAACCTCAAGAATTATACAAAAAATTGTTACTAGACTGAATCAAAACACTAATTTTAGTAACTTTTGTATGAAAAGTTTAAAAATTTAAACTTTTTTTAATGGTGTCTTTTTTTCACCAGGTCTATTTGCTTAAAATTTCTGAACTATAAACACTTATTCATGTAATATGTAAATGTTGAAAGTAAATGCTGTAACAAAATTCTATAAATATGAATTATGTATTTTCTATATTCAATCTTCTTTCTAAGAACTCTTCATGCCATGTGTTACCTTTTTCTTGTTCGATAAATGTGGAATTGTTACTACTATTGGTAATAAAATGTGTGTGTGTGTTCGTGTGTGTATATGAATGAATATGTATACCTGCATTCATGTCTATATACACACACATATATATTATATATAGACACATTTTATACATATAAATACATTACATTCATAAAATAAATGGGCTATATTTGTTCTATATGATTGGTACATTTTATGAAAACTCCATTTACTTAGAGTACATTCTGTTATATGGAGTTAAAATCATTTTATATAGTAAACATTAAAAATACAAATAAATTCTCAGTATTTTTCCCCTTGTCTGAGAACCAGATCAGTTTGGGCCAAAGTAAGCAGATAATTCTACAATTTAAGATTTTCAAGAAAAATTAAATCATTTCCAGATTTCTTCAGTTAGTTTCTCATATTTTTCAGCAAGAATACCTCAAAAACTCTCTTTTTTAAATTGTATTAAAAACAATGTAAGATTTACCCTCTTAGCAAATATCTAAGTGTATAATGTAGCATTTTAAATATAGAATTAAAGTTGTATAGCAAGTTTGTGAGTCATCACAGATCCTAGGTTACTAAATAATTTTAAATTGAAGATTAAAAAATATATGAATTAAATCACACACAAACATATTCATAATAGGCTAAGACTTAAAGAATATTATGAATATTAAATAATATTATGTACAAATTTACACTTTACATTTACTTCTTCCATGTTTGACTGAAAATGCTTATTACCACTTTCCCAAAAATTTAGATTTATAATTTGTATTCTTTACTTTCATTTTCTAGTTCTCAGTAATTCAGACAGCTGTTTTCAAAGTGATAAGTAACATATCTCAATGTTTCAGATAATAAATTCAGTTTTATGGAAGGTAAAGAAGATTGAGGAGGTTTTAAAATTGATTAAAAAGTTTCATATTAAAAAATTATCTTTGCTGTAATGGCAAAGTTTGACAATATGTTCTTAAAGTACCACTTCAGAATAATTATTTTTCAGTCTCACACAAGTCCATTAAATTATTATGCCACCAATTAAATTATTAACAGAATTTGAAAAATCTTACTCATCAAAGTGAATATAAATTTTATCATGTGGATGTCAAATACACATGATATGCATTATATTTTATATCTATTACTAATATAGCAAATCTAGTTTAAGTCACATCTGTATTGATGTATTCTAAATTACTTTAAAAATTGAGACAATGATTTGATAATTTTGTAATCTTTATTGTCTTGTTTATCTTATTAATCTACATCACTATAAAAAATTGGAATTTGATTGAAATTTTTGTAAAAACTTAAATTCCCACTTAAATTATGTCTACCACTGTACATTGAAAGCTGTATACCTTAGTAGAAATAATATGATAAATATTTGCTTATAAATAGCCCTTATATATTTCATAACTAAGGCAGAGAAGACATGATCTTAATGCTAAAAGAAATTAGCATAGATGAGTATTGTGGACGGGGGTGTTTCTGTTCAATGAACCTCTAGGAACCTAAACATTTTTCATCTTTCCTCATCTAGATACCATTTTGGCTTTGGAAGGAAAAACGCAGGAGAGAAAAGAAAAGTAAGTGAAGCTAGGTGGTTAAAGGTAAAATATCTCCAGAGTTATTTGACTGATTCAGATTGAGGATGAACTATAAAACTGACATAAATATATAAGGTGTTAATTTATTTTTTCCTTTCTTTAGTAAAGAATTAGCTGAGTGCAGAAGAATTGATGCTTTTGAACTGTGGTGTTGGAGAAGTGAACTGTGGTGTTGGTGAAGTCCCTTGGACTGCAAGGAGATCCAAAAAGTCCATCCTAAAGGAGATCAGTCCTGGGTGTTCATTGGAAGGACTGATGTTGAAGCTGAAACTCCAATACTTTGGCCACCTGATGTGAAGAGCTGACTCATTGGAAAAGACCCTGATGCTGTGAAAGATTGAGGTCAGGAGAAGAAGGGGACGACAGAGGATGAGATGGTTGGATGGCATCACCAACTCGATGGCCATGGGTTTGGGTGGACTCCAGGAGTTGGTGATGGACAGGGAGGCCTGGCGTGCTGTGGTTCAAAGGGTTGCAAAGAGTCGGACACGACTGAGTGACTGAACTGAAAGTCCAATTAGAAATCAATAGTAGACAGTGGTTTGAGTCAATCCACATCTATAAATTCTTCAAGTTTTCAGATTCAATTTTTGCACTGAATACTATTGATACTATTTCTTCTTTCCTATTTCCACATCATTTCTCTGACCTAAAAATATATGTTCTTCCCAAGAAATTATCCTAGAAACATCCTTATTTGTTGACCCCATGCTGCTGCTGCTGCTGCTGATGTCACTTCAGTTGTGTCTGACTCTGCGACCCCATAGATGGCAGCCCACCAGGCTCTTCCGTCCCTGGGATTCTCCAGGCAAGAACAATGGAGTGGGTTGCCATTTCCTTCTCCAATGCATGAGAATGAAAAGTGAAAGTGAGTCGCTCAATCGTGTCCTACTCTTTGCAACCCCATGGACTGCAGCCTACCAGGCTCCTCTGTCCATGGGATTTTCCAGGCAAGAGGACTGAAGTGGGGTGTCATTGCCTTCTCCAATTGACCCCATAGGTAAATATAAATTTTATGCTGATCTCTCCCAAATGTATATTTATTATCCTTAGCTCCCCCTGAACTCTCTTCCTATCTATCTAATTCTATGTTAGACTCTGATTCTCCTCCTCCAACAGTATTCTTTAATTTTAATCAACATTCAGAAAACTAAGATCATAGCATCTGGTCCCATCACTTCATGGCAAATAGATGGGGAAACTGTGGAAACAGTAATAGACCTTATTTCCTGAGACTCCAAAATCACTGCAGATGGTGACTGCAGCCATGAAATTAAAAGACGCTTGCTCCTTGGAAGAAAAGCTATGACCAATCTAAACAGCTTATTAAAAAGCAGAGATATTACTTTGCCAACAAAGATCCATCTAGTCAAAGCTATCGTTTTTCCAGTAGACTTGTATGGATGTGAGAGTTGGACTATAAGGAAAGCTGAGTGCTGAAGAATTGATGCTTTTGAACTGTGGTGGTATTGGAGAAGACTCTTGAGAGTACCTTAGACTGCAAGGAGATCCACCTAAAGGAAATCAGCCCTGAATATTCATTGAAAAGACTAAGGCTGAAGCTGAAACTCCAATACTTTGGCCACCTGATGCAAAGAACTGACTTATTAGAAAGGATCCTGATGCTCAGAGAGATTGAAGTCAGGAGGAAAAGGGGATGACAGAGGATGAGATGGTTGGATGGGCGTCACTGACTCTATGGACATGAGTTTAAGTAAACTCTGGGAGCTAGTGATGGAGAGGGAGGCCTGCATGCTGCAGTCCACGGGGTTGCAAAGAGTCTGGCATGATTGAGTGATTGAACTGAACTAAGTAAGTGGAAACCATTTTTCCTATGATTGGACAGCAATATAGAAACCTATTGACTTATCTCCTTTTCTCATCCAAGTTACTTTCAAATCTGAATCAAATTTTAGCAACTGTCTAGAATTTGGCTACTTTCTAGCACCAAAACTACTCCTATACAAGTTGCTACCATTTCTCTCCTGCATTATTTCAATAGCATTTTTTTTTCAAATGAAAAATTTTTTTATTAGTTTTGCCATACAATGACATGATATTGCCGTGGGTTTACATATGCTCCCCCTCCAGAACCCCCCTCTCTCCTCCCTCCCTCCTCCCTTCCCCCGGGAAATCTCGATGCACCAGCCCCGAGCATCAATCCTGGGCTGGCGATTGATTAGACATATGACAATTAACATGTTTCAATGCCATTCTCCCATATCATCCCACCCTTGCCCTCATCCAGAGTCCACGAGTCTGTTCTATACATCTGCGCTCCTTTTGCTGTCTCGCATGCTGGGTTCTTGTTACTATCCTTCTAAATTCCATATATATGCGTTAGTATACTGTATTGTTGTTTTTCCTTCTGGCTTACTTCACTCTGGATAATGGGCTCCAGTTCCGTCCGCCTGAGTAGAACTGAATCAAATGAATTTTTTTTTAATCCTGAGTAATATTCCATTGTGTATATGTACCACAGATTTCGTATCCATTCGTCAGTTGATGGGCATCTAGGTTGCTTCCATGTCCTGGCTATTGTAAACAATGCAGCGATGAACATTGAGGTGCACGTGGCTCTTTCAATTCTGGTTTCCTCGGTGTATATACCCAGCAGTGGGATTGCTGGGTCATATGGCAGATCTATTTGCAGTTTTTTAAGGAATCTCCACACTGTTCTCCATAGTATCTACAACACCAAAATGGTTACTGCATAGTCTACTCTCCACAAGCAGCCAGACTGATGCTTTTAATCATAAACCAGACCAGGAAATTCTTCTGCTTACCATGACAATTCTATTCTTTATCTACTTTAAATTCAAAGTGTAATAGAATTGCCAGTTCACATAGTCATAACTAAATATCTGTCTAGAAATGAATTGAAGTTTTCTTATTAGAGTAGATGTTCTTATGGCCTCATTATAATTGTACATTATATTATCTTATTTAGAATTTGTTCATTTACATAGGTTGCTAAGATCCTTCTATGTCATTTTTCTTTATATAATAACATTTGATATAAAGGAAATCTGTATTCAGTAATATCCAGGTGCTGTTAGTGGTTTTATTCCACAGATACTAGAAGAAACTCATCTTCTGTTTGATTTCACAAATTGTAAGATCATTTATCAATAATAGGATACTAAGGAAACAACTATTTTCCACTTTTTATTCTATTTCCTATTTAAAAATTGCATATACAAAAAGTCTGATGTAAAGGCTTCTTGGAAGGTCCCAAACTGATTCCATAGTGGAAAATAATTAAATATTTGAAGTTAAATAACTATAAATATTAAAGGACACTTTATATCAACAGTGAGTTCAGAGAAGAAACATAAAAGGCTAAAAACAAATGAAAGATGCTGAGCTTCAATAGAAGCCAGGGAGATACAAATAAACCCCTAATTTTTTTTTCATTTTTCTCCTAGTAGGACAAACATGAATATTTTAACACTTGTTATGATCAGTTTTGCTCTATATAAACGGACAAGAAAGCTTTTAAAGACTTGAAGAGACAAGACTGTTGGCTTTCTTTTTTCTTTTTTTGGTTAGTAAGTTGTCAATTCCTTTCTAGTTAATGTATGCACCCTTTGAGAGCCAAATTTAAAGTCTGATGCATCTATAATTTAAAATTTCCTATGAAATACACAGGCTATATAAGGCAGATAACCACTGAAGTCACATTTTGGTGTTTACTGGTTGAGGAGCAATGAAATAAATTACGTGCATGCTGTGCTATGTCATGTCAACTCATGTCTGTCCAACTCATTGTACTCTATGGACCATAACCCTCCAGGCCCCTTTGCTCACAGGATTCTCTAGGAAGAATACTGAGGTAGGTTGCCATGCCCCCCTCCAGGGGATCTTCCTGATACAGAGATGGAATCCAGGTCTTGTGTCTCCTGCATTGACAGGTGGGTTCTTTACCACTAGCGCCACCTTGGAAACCCTGTGTGTGTGTGTGTGTGTGTGTGTGTGTGTGTATAAGGTTCCCTGCTGGCTCAGTAGTATATAATCCACGTACCAGTGCGGGAAATGTGCATTCAGTCCCTGGATCAGGAAGATGATCTGGAGGAGGAAATGGCAACCATACTCCAGTATTCTTGCCTGGGAAATTCAAGAGTCTGGACATGATTTAGAGACTAAACAACAATAACACCAGATATGCTTTTAACCAGTTACAATGGGAAAGAATGGAAGTGCCTCTTATTCTATATATTTATGACCATGAAACACTGTGTTAACTAATTTAAGCTAAATTCTATGATCCTCCTAAGCTATCGTCAAATGTATACATATATATTCTCAATACATTAACAATATGTTTGCAGACATGTTTGTTTAACAGTCCAGATATCATACAAATAAACTTTTGATAGCTGTACAATGATACTGATTTACATTTGCACATAAAATTTTAAATTTTCTTTTTTAAAACATTTGGTTTAATTTTTCCTATAAATCAAAACCACAGAAGCAAAAATAATCCTAATCCTACACAAATAAGATAATAGGATTATATATTCAGATTTATTTGTAGAAAATGGACAAGATGAGACTCAAAATGTAAGCTTTTATATGATAAAATAATTAATGAACAGTCCTAAAAACTAGTTTTGTCTTTTTATCAATTTATATAAAAATTAAACAATGAAGAAAGCACATTTCTTTTTAGGATGTGTGTGCTTGCATACTCAGTCACTTGAGTCATGTCCAACTCTTTGCAACCCTATGGACCATAGCCCACCAGTCTCCTTTATCCATGGGATGCTCCAGGCAAGCATACTGGAGTGAGTTGCATGCCCTCCTCCATGGGATCTTCCCAAGCAGGGATCGAACCCGCATTTCTTGCCATCTCCTATACTGACAGGCAAGTCCTTTACCACTGGCACCACCTGGGAAGCCCAACATTGGATTTGCTATAAAACAATATATAGGTAAAGGTCTGCCTACTCATAAAAGAACTTGGCTAGTGCCTTTCTGATACTTCTTTTGCCTTCTGTATATAAGAGATTATAATGCTTGATTTGTAAGATTATGGCTTATAAACCTTAATTTTTATAAATATTATAAAATGATAAGAACAAACTTAAAGCTCTAAAGAGAAGCATTTAAACATTATTAACATAACTTATTTTCAAAGTTTTTAATTTCATGTAACAGTGTTTTGATTTTTGTCTTAAAAACCCACTAAGAACCTTTAGAATTACTTTTTAAAATGTTCAGTATTTTTGTATTTTAAAAAAATAAATCTAAAACAAAAATTGTTTTGCAGGAATTCAACTTCAATTGATAAGAAAATACATTGCATCTAATTAATCTTTCTCCTAGTATCAGTAATAGACTAAGTAATCTATGGCTATATATAATGTTACATATATTATTACAAATATGTTACATATAATTGTGTGTGCATGTGTATATACATATATATATATATATATATATATATATATTTGTTTGAAGACATTGATGTGAAACTAAAAGTTGGCAGATAACTGGAGGGAACAAAGCTCAAAAGAAAGAAAATCCTATTTATCTAGAAGGGTAACATAAAACATACCGATTTATACAAGCCATTTTACTGGATTATGGAATCTGAACTTGAAGTTGGGTTTACAAGAGTGGCTACATGTGAGGATAATATTCACAAGATGGAGACACAGAAGGGTGAACCACCAAATACACAAATTCATCTCAAAACTATGGCTAACTCTTTAAATTGTGCAAAGGGAGGCTGAGATTATGCACTGCAGGAACATAACAAAAAACCACATTAGGAAGGTTAAGATTTCTGAACAGGGATAAAAGCAACTACCCAGAACTATATAAGTTGACGAGTATCAAACCTGTTAAGTTATAAGATGTTGGTGAAAACCTCAGTGTCAGTGAAAACCCAGAAATTATGTCTTAAGGATTACATAATAGGATTATGGGGTAAAATGTAAGACTAAAACTCAAATAAACTTACCACAATAAAACCTAAAACCCAACTGTACCCTAGATCAAGGCATTTCATCTTTAATTATCTGCCTACTAGAATAAATTTCATCATTTTTGGAAGTCATAAAAGTGGTCTAAATGAAATCATATACAGAAAAAGAATATTAAAAAATACAAACAGGCAAATAACACAAAACTGCTAAAACTTACAAATATGATGAAATCTTGACAGCGCTTAGAGAAAATAGACACTACTAAATAAACACAAGATATGAATGATGGCTACTTTATTACCAGTGATGATAAAGAAGACAATGAAAGGTTAATAACCTTAAATTGTTTAAAAATGTAAGTTTAACCTAGAATTTTATCTTTCAGAAAAATACTTTCAAACTTATAGCAAATTAAAACACTTTAATATAAAGGAGATCTTAAGGAATTTGGTACCAGTAGCCTCGCACTACTAGCCAAGGGAAAGTCTTTAAAATGAAACAGAATTATACAAGATGGAAATGAAGATCTCTAGAAAAGATGAGACAATAGATCACATCACATCAGTGATATGTGAAAAGTATAAAAACATAATTGTATAAATAATTACACTAAATATAATATGACATAGCACTGATAATAAAAGCATTTCATTTTTCAAAGAGAAATTCTCAGGACCATCACTATGTCATATAGCAGTGTATTTTCAACTATATAAGATATGTGTGTTACATGATCTCTGTCTCATTTAACATTCCTAGAAGCATAGTGATAATTCAATTTCTGCGTATGTTGTGACATAAAAATTGAGGCATATTTTCCCCATAATTATCTAATTAGTCCAGCATTATGTGATGAAAATACTTTCTTTTCTTCTCTAATTACATTGGGATGACTTAAACTAAATTGACCATATAAGACATGGGTCAATTTTATTTTTTTAGGTTTATTCTGGCATAATGGAGAACTAATCAGTCTATTTCTTGATTGCCTAGTCTGTACCATTGATGTACATGTTCATCAAAATACAAAATCACACCTGTCTTGATAATAGTAGTCTTAAAGTAAGTCTTCAAATATAGATATTTTCCAACATTTTCCTCTTAGCTATTTCTATTATAGATGCTTTGATTATGTATATACACCTAATACATGAATTACATCTACTTTTACCTCTAGCACTAGCCTTTATTCTCTCACTGTAAAACTTTCACTTTTTACAAAGAGTACTAAGTGAATAGGGATTTGTTAAATTGAGAGTGTATTGAGCCTATATATCAATTTGGGGGTGGCTTCCCAGGTGGTTTAACTGCCTGCCAATGGAGAAGACACAAGAAATGCTGGTTCAATTCCTGGGTCAGGAAGATCCTTTGGAGGAGGAAATGGCAACCCACTCCAGTGTTCTTGCCTGGAAAAACCCATGGACAGGGAAACCTACTGGGCTACAGTCCATGGGGTGGCAAAGAGTCGACGTTACTGAGCAACTGAGCACACCACTTATCAATAGTAAATATTCCAATCCATGAATATGGTATATTTTATATTTTTATAAGTATTTCTAATTTCTCTTAGGAATGTTTCATAGTTTTCCTTGTTCCTGCATTATACATATTTTGTTTGGTTTTGATGTGAATACAAAGGTTTTTAAGTATAATTTTCAGTTTTTTATTATTAGCATATATAACTAAAACTTTTTTTAAATCAATCTTTTATCCTGAGCCTTGTTAAATCCACTTACTAGTCTAGTAGTAGTTTTGTGAACAATTAAGTACTCATTCTTTGTCTAGACTTACAGAGTTTTGCTTTTCAATTTGGCACTATTATTCAGCCACAGAATCAATAGGACCCTTAAGTACACTTCTGTAGTTCTTTTCCCTGCCTTGAGTTACTGAGACTTCTTTTCTAAGAATCTAAGAATCCAGTTCTCTATTCCTTGGACTCCAGACACCTTAATATCTTTCACTCTGATTACTGTTTCCTCAACTCAGTGAGACTATTGTGTTCAGTTCAGAATATCTTTCCTTAAACATTTGTCCGTAAACTATTACCAGGCAAAAAACTGATTATTAATTATGCCTCATTTATCTACCTTCTATCAGTGATAACAGGCCTGTGCTGCCTTTAATTCAATATCCATAAACTTGTGGTATATTATTTTCAGTGTTTTACTTGTTTACATGGAAAATGGAAATCCAGTACTAATTAGTCCCTTATGGTCAGAAGCAGAGTATAATTTGTTTCTTTAATATTTCATTTTTCTAGAAAATAAATACTATGCCCTGTAAAATGCTGGTTTTCTACTTCTTGGCATATGCTATAGTTCTTTGATGATACTTGAAAATTTAAATAATATAATGCAGTAATTATATAATTTTAGCATTTTATGAGTAAAATCTATATTAGTTTGTCCAGTCTTAAAAGAGAAGGTCAACCTTCCAGAAAAATAACAAAGTGGAGAAATTATCAAGGAATTAATATTATTTACATTACATATCTCAGCTAATATATCTTTCCTAATTCCCTAATAAATATCCTATCCACTCCCCAAAAAATCTTTATTAATTTCAGTTGAATTAATACTACGGATATAATAAAAACAATAATCATGACAATACTGACAATAGCGATTTTATGCCATAAAGCTTAAGAATTGGTTTGCCCAAGTCAATCCTATCTTGCATTAAATACCTTTAATTAATTGTTAATATTATCCTCCTTGACATTAAAAAAACTATAATTTTTTTTTCATGTAAAGCGAACTGTATTAAATAGTTCAACTACAGAGATATAGAGAAATATACAGACCCTTGGAATCTGGTATCTGCTCATTTGTACAGCATCATTTCACATCACCTTTTCTGAACGAATGCTTCACTGGATATCATGAATCTACTTGTGTTTTGTGAATGCGCTCAGATTTCAACTTTTCCTCTGCCAGAAAGAACCATCCACCTATATACAGGCCACTGTTTATTTATCTCTCACACTCTGTTTCCTGTTACTGACCAATTGTCATCCAAACTAATTCATTAGGTCTCTTTTTAAATGGTCTTATAGAAAAAAAAAAAACAGAATTTAAAGACACTCGTGTACCCCAACGTTCACTGCAGCACTGTTTACAGTAGCCAGGACATGGAAGCAACCTAGATGTCCTTCAGCAGATGAATGAATAAGAAAGCTGTGGTAAATATACATATACACAATGGAATATTACTCAGCTATTAAAAAGAATGCATTTGAACCAGTTCTAATGAGGTGGATGAAACTGGAGCCTATTATTCAGAGCAAAGTAAGTCAGAAAGGAAAACAACAATATAGTATATTAACGCATATATATGGAATTTAGAAAGATGATAACAGTGACCCTATATGCAAGACAGCAAAAGAGACACAGATGCAAAGAACAGACTTTTGGACTCTATGGGAGAAGGAGAGGGTGGGATGATTTGAGAGAACAGCATTGAAACATGTATATTATCATGTGTGAAACAGATTGCCAGTCCAGGTTCGACGCATGAGACAGGGTGCTCAGGGCTGGTGCACTGGGATGACCCTGAGGGATGGGATGGGGAGGGAGGTTCAGGATGGGGAACACATGGCTGATTCATATGAATGTATGACAAAAACCACCGCAATATTGTAGAGTAATTAGCCTCCAATTAAAAAAAAAACATGGTCTTATAATTCCTACACTTCACTTTGTATATTTTCTTTTTAATCCCTAAATCCCTCAGTAAGTCTGGAAATTCTGATTACTGCACAGTCAAGCCTTTAGTGCATTCTATTCGTAATCTAGTAGCAATGGCTTAAGATAGCAATGATAAAAGAGGAAAAAAAAGTTTTTTTTTTAATGCAGTAAGGCATGTAATTTTCTTCTTTCATGTGAGTATAAAATGTCAACTATGATCTGTCTATCCATACTTTCCCCTTCCTATCCATCTGCTGATCAATCTATTTATCTAATCTATTTGTGTAACTGCTTTACCTCTTCTTCTAGCCAAAAAAAAAAAAAAAAAAAACTATTTAGCAGTTTATCCTGTGAACTGGTGATTAACAGTATTCCATATATTTTAAAAAATATAAAATTAACATTCACATTTAAAAATATGAAGTTTTTGTGTGCTTATAAGTGATTATATAGATGTTATCTGTCAATATACACCTGTAGACTTGAACTGAAATTCTGGAACTATATAGAGAACCCAATAATCATGGTAGCATTTAAAATTCTTACATCTGGGCTTGAGGTATAAAATTTCTGGGAAGTATAAAACCATACCTTTTTACACAAAAGTCACTCCTTTCCTTAAGTACTTGTTTTCCATAATCTTGGTTCAGTTACAGTCATTTAATCAAAGAAGATAAGTTAAAAGAAATGAATCATGCTCTTAGAGCCATTATGGAAAAATATTACTTAAAGTATCATAAAATATATTATTCATATGTTATAGCCTATCCCTACCAATAGAAAGAGATTATTCACATTCAAAGTTACAGTCTGATGAAATGGTTATTTATATTAATGCAAAGCAAAGATGTTCCAAGTTGTGGTGTGGAGATGCCAAAAACATTTCAGTCTTTTGAAGTTCATTTTCTCATGAATGCACAGTAGAGTTTTCCAGTGTTCTTGCCTGGAGAATCCCAGGGATGGGGGAGCCTGGTGGGCTGCAATCTATGGGATTGCACAGAGTCGGACACGACTGAGCGACTGAACTGAACTGACTGAAAGCCTAGCTAGAAGGATTTTGAGCATACCCTTAAATGAGTGCAACTATACTCTACTTTTAACATTCTTTATTACTTCTTTTCTTTGGGAATGGACTGAAAACTGACCTTTTCCAGTCCTGTGGCCACTGCTGAGTTTTCCAAATTTGATGGCATACTGAGTGCAGCACTAGGATTTTAAATAGCTCAGCTGGATTCCATCACCTCCACTTACTTTGCTCATGGTGATGCTTCCTAAGGTCCACTTGATTTCACATTCCAAGATGTCTGGCTCTAGGTGAGTGATCACACCATTGTGGTTATCTGAGTCATTAAGACTTTTTTTTATAGTGCTTCTGTGTATTCTTGCAATCTTTTGTTAATTTCTTCTACTTCTGTTAAGTCCTTGCTCCTTCTGTCCTTTATTGAGCCCATCTTTGCATGAAATGTTCCCTTGGTATCTCTAATTTCTTTAAAGAGATCTCTAGTCTTTCCTATTCTATTGTTTTCTTCTATTTCTTTGCATTGTTCATGTAAGAATGCTTTCTTATCTCTCCCTGCTATTGTCTGGAACTCTGCAATCAGTTAGGTATACCTTTCCCTTCCTGCTTTGCCTTTCTTTTCTCTTCTTTCTCAGCTATTTTTTAGGCTTCCTCAGCCAGCTATTTTGCCTTCTTACATTTCTTTTTTTGGGGAATGGTGTTGGTCATTGCCTCCTATACAATGTAATGAAACTCCATCCATAATTCTTCAGACACCCTGCTTACCAGATCTAATCTTTTGAATCTGTCACTTCCACTGTATAATCATAGGGATTTGATTTAGGTCATACCTGAATGGCCTAGAGCTTTTTCCCTACTTTCTTCAATTTAAGTCTGAATTTTGCAATGAAGAGCTCCAAGTCTTATTTTTGCTGACTGTATACAGCTTCTCTATCTTTGGCTTTAAAAAATATAATCAATCTGATTTCAGTATTGACCATTTTGTGATGTCCATGTGTAGAGTCATCTCTTATGTTGTTGTAAATTACTAGAGTATTCTTTTTGTAAAACACTGCTAGTCTTGGTCTTCCTTTATTTTGTACTCTAAGATCAAATTTGCCTATTACTCCAAGTATCTCTTGATTTTCTACTTTTGCATTCCAATCTCCAGTGGTGAAAAAGATCTTTTTTTGGTGTTAGTTTTAGAAGATCTTGTAGATCTTCCTGAACCATTCAAATTCTTAGGCTTTAATGGTTTGGGCATAGACTTGGATTACTGTGAAGTTGAATGATTTGGGCATAGACTTGGGGTACTGTGATGCTGAATGGTTTGTCTTGGAAAAGAACCAAGATCATTCTGTTGTTTTTGGGACTGCATCCAAGTACTGCATTTCAGACTTTATTTGACTAGGAGGTCTACCCCATTTCTTTTAAGTGATTCTTGCCACAGAGTGGATATAATGGCCATCTATATTCACCCACTAAATTCACCCGTTCCTGTCCATTTCAGTTCACTGATTCCTAAAATGCTGATGTTCACTCTTAGCATATCCTGCTTGACAATGTCCAATTTACCTTGATTCATGGACCTAACATTCCAGGTTTCCATGCAATATTGTTCTTTACAGCACTGGAGTTTACTTTCACCACAAGACACACCACAACTGAGTATTGTTTCCACTTTGGCCCAATTCTCTCAAGCTATTTTTCGGCTCTTGAAAATTCATACTTTTATTTTCAAATATGGTAAATATTTATAGACTTAAGACCCATAAACTAAGCTCGTTGTGGCCCACAATAACAGTTTTAGAAGGTAAAGTGATATGGAAACCAAAAAGCTTAAGAACCACTTATTTAGGAAAGTATATATTTGTAAATTCACATTTATATTAAATAAAGTAATCTTAGTGCTCTTTCTTTAAAACTGACTTGCTTCTGAAATTACTTCACCTTTAATTGGAACCATAAAATATTTTGATCATATTTAATAATAGCAAGGGCTTCCCTGGTAGCTCAGTTGGTAAAGAATCTGCTTGCAATGCAGGAGACCAGTGCTCAGTCTCTGGGTTAGGAAGATGCCCAGCAGAAGGAAATGGCAACCTGTTCCAGTACTCTTACCTGGAAAATCCCATAGACAGAAGAGCCTGGTGGGCTAAAGTTCATAGGGTGGCACAGAGTCAGACATGACTGAAGTGACTTAGCACACAGGCATGTAATGATGGCAAAAGTTATTAAATGATCTTATTAGTATTTCTTATAAAAAGAAAAATCATTTTAAAAGTCAAAAATAAAATGTATATGTATTATTTAGAGAAACATATTTTCTTACATCAAATAGGTAAATTAAATATTAAATTCAGGAAGCATCTGTTTATTTGAGACAGTTGTGAAGTTAACCAACTATGAAGAAATGTAACAACATATAATAATTTTAATAATTACATGTTAAAGTTCAAATATAATCCTGTGTATCATTTATTAAAGCTACAGTATTTTTTAAAAAGCTATTTTAAATCAAAATGAAATACCAAGTGAATATAATTACTAAACAACTCAACTTTTATTCTAAACTATAGTAATTGATCCTACAGTGAGATTTATTCTGTAATCATGGAAGTCAATTGCATTTACAACTAGAATAAATTAGGGTAAATGAAGAGGAAAATTGTATTCAGTGTAACATTTGGTTCATTATAGGCTTAAACAACTATGTCAATCCATGTTCATCAATAGAAATTATGGTGCTTGCAGACATAATTGAATCAAAACATTATCTCCAAGAAACAGCCCATGGTATATACACTTAAGAAATTATTGCTGTTTTTTTTTAATTGATTGGTTCTCAAGTCCTTACTAAGAGGATCAAAAATTCGGATACTTTGCAAAATCATTGCATACTCTTTTTTTGTATTTTAACGTAAACAGAAAATTTGAAATTGTACTCTGAAGCTCCAGGAAAATTTGTTCCTTTAGGATTGCTTGTAGAATGTGTTTTGTGGTTATCTCTATTACTTTAATTAGAATCCTCATGATTAATTTGAGAAATTGGACATATATTCTTGAAGAAACTGCCAATGAGTATTATAGAGTCTAATTCTGAATGCCAGACTACAATTTACTAATAAGTATACATTGTGTTTATAGGGACTAATGATATTAACTGTAGTAGTAGTAGCATTAGTAATAGCTTCAGCTCTGATAAATCTCCCTTGAAGCAGAACCCCTTGTTCTATGAGTGAATATCTTCTTCAAGAAAAGGTAGGATGGGGTAATAAGCCAGCATCTAACTGTTCATTTCTCTATATATTATCATTGATAGAAAAAATATATAATATTTAATATGTATTCTCTCTATAAGGTAAGCATAATATAACTTAAATAGGGAATTTCTTGGCTATTCAGCAACATTCACACTTCACTTTAAGAATATAGTCTTTCTATTATTATTATACAAGTACTAACAGCTCCAGAAAGAAAGTAGCTGGGCCAAAGTGGAAATGATATTCAGTTGTGGTTGTCTTGTGGTGAAAGTAAACTTTAATGTTGTAAAGAACAATATTGCATGGGAAAGTGGAATATTAGGTCCGTAAATCAAGGTAAATTGGAAATGGTAAAGCAGGATATGGCAAAAGTGAACACTGACATTTTAGGAATCAGTGAGCTAAAATGGACAGGAATGGGCAAATTTAATTCAGATGACCATTCTGTCTACTACTGTGGGCAAAAATTCCTTAGAATAAAGGAATTAGGGCAGTAGTCCCCCTAGTGTGTGTGTATACAAAGCCCTCCTAGTCAAATAGTTGAAATTCAATACTTGGGTGCAATATCCAAAATGATAGAGTGATCTCAGTTTGTTTCCAAGGCAGACCATTCGACATCACAGTAGTCCACATATATGCCCCATCACTAATGCCAAAGATGCTGAAGTTGAGCAGTTCTATGAAGACCTACAAGACCTTCTAGAACTAACATCAAAAAAGATGTCCCTTTCATCATAGGGGATTGAAACGTAAAAGTAGGAAGTCAGGAGATACCTGGAGTAATATGCAGTTTGGCCTTGGAGTACCAAATGAAGCAGGGCAAAGGCTAACAGAGTTTTGTCAAGGGAACACACTGGTCATGGCAAACACACTTTTACAACAACACAAGAGACAACTCTACACGTGTACATCACCAAATAGTCAATACCAAAATCAGATTAACTATATATATATAGTTAATATATATTATATATATAAATATATTTATAAACATATATATGTGTGTATATATATATATATATATATATATATATA